>CAAKHD010013734.1:14291-24439 GCA_901007705.1 Fistularia tabacaria | reverse complement strand
TGGGGTCGCGAAGTGGGGTGCGTTCGGGGCGTCCCGTAAAGGGGGGGGGGGGGATTCTCGATTCTTCGACGGCGAGGGGGAACAGATGCTGCCCGGAGGACGGAGAGGTTTCGAGAGAAGACCTGATCCCGCAAATTTGCCGCGCGAAGAAAAGCGGATCGGAAATCCGTGCGATGGAGTAGCCATATTGGTTTCCTCGGCGAGGAGGCGGGGCTTAGCTTCAAATGGGGGGATCCTGCGCGTCGAGAAGCCCCTTCTGGTCACTCCCGCTTGGGGGAGATCTGGAAAAATCCCTCCGGAAGGCAAACCTGAGGTTCTCCTCACGGGCTTGGTGGCCATATTGGAGGCCGGGCTTCATGTTAGCGAGGGGGGGTCGCTGCGCCGTTTACATCCGGAGGAGTCGGACGAGGGGGTTCGCGCATCTGGTCGCCTCCTCCGGAAAAATCCAGCCATTTTGGTTTCCACGGCGAGGAGGCGCGGGGCTTCAGCGTGCGGCGTCAGGAGCATCCTCTCCAAACCTCCAAACCGTGCCTTCAGATGTCCAGGACACAGCTGTCCGTCCCCGGCATGGCCTCCTCCTCCTCTTCGGATATAATCTGGCACTGCAGCCAGGAGGGATTTTTTAATTTCATCCCCGCTGGCCAGATTACGGGAATCTCCGCTGTTCTGAGACGCAGCCGGCGGAACCAGCTCGGAAGTGTGAGAACCCTCACACACACACACACACACACACACACACACACACACACACACACACACACACACACACACACACACACTCACACACACACTCACACACACCGCCCCCGAGCCGCCGATACCATCGCCACACATGCTCAGCTGATTCAGCTGCAGGTCACCACCTCCTCCGCGCAGAACGCAGGAACGGGTTCTCGAAGGAACCCCGGCAGAACCTCCTGTTGGCTTCATGTCCTGTTGGGAGTTTTTTTTTTAAACTGATTTTTAATTTTTCTTTTCTCTGACTTTTTTTTTTTATTGAAGATTTTCATCTGGTTTGCATTTAAGTGGATTTACGGGTCAATTCTTGTTAATCTTTTCTCCACTGGATGCCGATTCTCTGGATTATTCCAGATTATTCTCATTTATTTCATTATTTAAAAAAAATCTCCTCCTCGCTCTTTCATCGATTTAATACTGATTCTTCAGAAAGGGTGTTTTTTTGGTCACATTTCTCTGATAATCTGTCATTTCTATGCAGATGACAAGTCGATTTCTTTGTTAATTTATTGTCCAGTTGAATTTGGTCTATTTGGGGAGAGACCTCAGCTAATTAGCTCTGATTCATTCATTCATTCATTAGCTATAGCGCTTATCCTGCACTCAGGGCCATGGGGGGGGACTGGACCCGATCTGGGCTGTCATTGGACGAGAGGCGGGGTTCACCCTGGTTCGCCTTCGAGTGAAGGAATTCAAGTCCAGCTGCCACGACAAGAAGGTTTCGACAGGAATCCGTCAGACGTGTCATTTCGAGACACACAAACATTCACTGGCTCATTCTCGTGTCACATAGAATTATGCAATAATTCATCCTCTCATTAAAACATCATATAGAGAGATACGCCATTCACTCACTTATTTCTCATGTTATATAGAGACAGAAACATTCACTCAGTCACGTCACATAGAAAAATGCAATAATTCAACCTCTCATTCAAAGGTCATATGGAGACGTTCGGCCATTCACTCACTCATTTTCATGTTATATAGAGACATACAACCATTCACCCTCTCATTCACATGTCATGTAGAGAAAGATCTAGTCACTCACTCATTCTCATGTCACATTGAAATATGCAGTTATTCAAAATCTCATTCACAGATCATAAAGAGACAGATACATTCACTCAGTCATTGTCATGTTGTATGGAGACATACAACCATTCACTCCCTCATTGTCATGTCCCATCCAAATATGAATAATTCAACCTCTCATTCAAACGTCAAATAGACGTACAACCATTCACCCTCTCATTCACAGGTCACATAGAGACAGATACATTCACTCAGTCACATTACATATCGAGACATACAACCATTCACTCACTCATTCTCATGTCACATTGAAATATGCAGTTATTCAAAATCTCATTCACAGATCATAAAGAGACAGATACATTCACTCAGTCATTTTCATGTTGTATAGAGACAAATCCATTCACCCTCTCATTCACATGTCATATAGGGACACATATATTCACTCACTCATTCACAAGGGAACAAAATTGCATGTTTTTGCACTGCGGCAGGAAACCGGCGAACCGGAGGAAAACGCAACGCGGACAGAACCCCCCCCGGTGGAATCGAACCGGGGACCCTCTCCCAGCAGCTCAAAACCACGGTACTGATATATTTGTCAAAAACAGAAAATGCAAAATGTCCGGGCGTGACGGGGGGGGGGGGGTTACTTCCTCTCTAATTATGCAATGCGTTGATTTATATCTTCTGGAACAATCACGGCTACTGATGATTCTCAAATAATAATTACCTTCACCGAACCACCCTGGGGGGGGGGGGTCCATCCAGACCCCGCTTTTTAAACCCCTGTCATAAATCAGCCAGGCATTTGACCAATGAGAGGCCTTTCATGGCCGTGCACGGTGTGTGTGTGTGTGTGTGTGTGTGTGTGTGTGTGTGTGGTTGCTGCAGGAACATGTGCGGAGGCTCCCAGGTGGCGATGGCGAGATAAGGCCCCGGCTGCTGTGTGCGTCACTCGCCTTCTCATGGCACTTTGAATACTATCAGCTGCCTTTCAAGATTTTGGCCCCCGGAGTGCGAGGGGCGTCCGGAGGGGACCCAGGGGAGGGCCACGCACGAAGGCACGCAGGCGGGAGGGGCCGGGGGCCGAGATACGCATCGCCGGCCGACAGTCAGGGGAGGAATAAACTGTCCCTCATCTCTCCATCTTTCCCCCACGTCCGTAACGCCGCCCCCCCCCCCACCCAACCTCTGATCTCTGCCCGGCTGCGGCGGCCTGGGGGGCCCGAAGCCACCGGCAGGCTCGAAGCCGGGGCCCCCGGAAAAAAACCGAAACATCCAGACCTCTCCGTATTTCTATAACTGCCGCGGCTCGGATCCATTATTTTGTTATTTATTCATCCAGTCATTCATTCACATGATCTATATTTATATTGTCACGTCTGCTTTCTGTCCAAAACCGGATTTGGACGACGAGGAGGAAATCAAAAAACAGCAGGCAGGGATGAAGATACAACCCTGTAAAATTGACCAAATCAAAAATATATAAATAAATGAGTGTATTGTTCTTAAATGCATCAGCTTATTTATTATGGGACTAATTTAAAAGCATTGGACTAAAATTCAGCGTCTTTTGTTTTCTGGAAACATCATCATTCATAATAAAAAACAATGAAAATAATAATAATAATAATACATTTCTGTTTTTATACTTTGATAAATAATCACTTGCAAAAATAAGGAAATAAATAAACAACAACAATAAAAATAATGATAATGAGTGGAAAAACATGATACTTTTCTTGGAAAAAGGCAAACAGTAAAAAGATACGGGTCAGGTTGAAGTTTAAAAAGTAAGAAAATGGTTCATAAGTAACAGATTTTTTTTCCAATTCCCAATTTTTATTATTACTAATATTATGATAATGCTCATCTTCGTCATTGTTGTCATCATTTTTGTTGTTGAACAATGTCATATGAAATTGAAAAGTCAATTTTAGAAATGTCTTATTCAAAATCCTCTCTCTATATATGTATATATATACATCTATATCTATATCTTTATATATCTATCGATAGATATAGATAGATTTATATACTGTACACAAACAAACACAATCAAACACACACTCTTTTGGAAAGAAAAGTCATATTTTTCATGGTCAGCACATCTGTTACACTTCTGAATACATTTGATTAATGGAAAAACTGTAACTAGATATAAGACTTTTTACAAATTTATATTGGAAAAGGGTTTTTCATTTTGCTATTTGAGGTCTAACAAAGGCCAAAGGTCACAAGCCGATAAGCTCAAAACCCCTGATCGGACATCGTATCTAAAGTCAGGAATAAATACTGTGTACAATCAATCACACACAAACTCTCTTTTTACGCACATTTGATTGGAAGTCTTTCACGAAACACACACACACACACACACACACACACACACACACACACACACACACACACACACTCGAACCCACGGGCGGCCTGTTGTGTGAACCCTCTGTTTTCCTGAATCTGGGTCGCCCTCGTGCCGGGATCCTCCCAGGGAGGTTTTTCACCTCCGCCGAGAAGGCTTAGCAGAGGTCGGCGATGCGGGCGTTACCGCCGCCGCCGCGTCTCAGTCCGATGACCGAACCGTCCGGGGAGCCGGATGGCGGCCCAGACGGACGCCGTTACCCCCCTCCCCCGCCCGCACACTCAGATAATAGACTATTTCCCCATAGCAGCGCCAATTCAGCCACATCTCAAAAGGCTTCCACTCCAGGTACCTCAGACGCCGCTGCGTCGAGGTTACCGCCGTCTGAGCGCCGCGCGGCGAGCAGGAGTTCACGGTCGCCACATCTGACAGCTTTGATTCTTCAAGGCGGGGGGGGAGAAAGGTCAGAGGTTGGGGAGTTTCCCCGCCGTTCTTCTGTTGTGGTCTCTTTGGCTACGAATTCGGTGAGCCGGGATCTTTGAAGACACCATTAGAGGAGCTTCCAAAGCCCGACAGGTGAGCGATGATCTCAGACGGCGACCGTCAACAGAGCTACTGTAATAACACCTTCTCGCATCCCATAACAAAAGGGAGTTGTTCCTTGAAGAGCGCATTCAGAGGCCATTCAGACCGAGTCCCAGGTGAGCGGCGGCGGCGACGGCGGCGGCGGCGGTTGTGGTGGTGGTGGGGGGTTTTCACGCCGCTCGCCGTCTTACATGTCTGGCTCTTTGTGAGTGCGCGGCCGTGTAACCCAATCGATGTCGTTCGAGGAACCGTGACATTTGATGGACGGGAATGAGAGAGGGATCGATCGACTGATTGGCCGGCGGCGGCGGCGGCGGCTCGTCAACGTCGGTATCCGATACGTACGTCAACAAAGCCGGCTGGAGCTCGCTATCGCCTTACCCGAGCCCTCAAACGCCGCGTTGTGCGTAACGGGGTATTTTAAGGCCAAAAAAACAAACAAAAAAAAAAAACAGAGGGAGGGGGGACAAAAGAGCTTTTATATTCCTGAAGCTGCTGTGCTGGAAAGCAGGGACGCGCTGTGACCGGGCCCTCGAAGGCGGTAAACAGGTTTGACACGTAAACACGACAAGTAGGCCGGCGGCCGGCGGCGAGCGGCGTCCTCCCGGGGGCCGTCCAGAACGTCTGGAGGCGTCACCGCCGCCTTGACCCCGTTCACCCGGTTCCCCTGAGCGCGCAGGATCTCCCATGACCTCGATCGGCCGTCCTAATACGCCGCCGGCCTGACAGGATTCCCTTTAAGACGCTCACCTGAGCACTTTGTGTCTGTGTGTTGATTACGTGCGTGGGTGTGTGTTTGTGTGTTTGTGTGTTTGTGTGTGCGACTGACGGGTCAGGAGCGTTTTGTTTTTGGCCCAAAGCCCGAGCGACACCTGACATTTGGAGGCGGTTCCAGTGACCGCTCGGATTCAGGCCCTATTTGTGCGTTCGCCCTCTCATTCACAGCCGTCTGAATTATAAAATGAATGCTCTTTATTTATGAGGACCCAAGATTCACTTACGCCAGAAAAATACACAAACACACACACACTCCAAATGTGACGGCCTCCTACGAGGGCATTACAGGTTGTGGGAGGTTATGATGACTGCTGACAAAATAGTTAATCCACCAATTTGTAAATAAACTAAGCAAAGAATGATGAGGTCACACACACACACAAACCTAATACCCAACAAATCGGTTCTGGATCACAAAACACCTTATATAAGAAGAAAAAAAAACCAAGAGATCAGCTTCACAAAATGGGTTTTTCGGGGACGTGCGTCCTCGTCCGAGGTCGCGACGGATCCGACAGGGACGGCGCGGCTTTCCGTCGGGAAGCTTTCACCTCGTCCTACGTTCTCCGACGTCGTTTGAAATCTGGCGCCCGACGGCGGTCGCTTCAGTTCCACGCGTGGCTGACATCATCATGACACGCCGGCTCCGCTCACATGCACGGGAGAGAATTAACGCGCTAAAATGTGGTCGGCTACAGCCGAGTCTCCACACCTCGGCCAGGGAGTCATTCGCATTAGTCCCTTTTTCAGCTCCTCAAACTTTTTCCGGAACTAGGCTGTTTCTTCGTGCATTCGGTCAGCATGCGAACCAGCAACCTCAGGTCCTGGAAGCCTTTAAGCTCCCTTTCGAGGCAGGAACTCACGAGACATAAGCTGCTTTAGGACAGAAAAGTTCTAGCAGCGTAGTTCGAAGAACTGTCCAGTTTAAATCTGATTCCAGGAACTACCCTTCTCCTTCAGCGCAACTTTTCAGTTTAGCGTTCTCACGGGTAGTCAGGACCCAACGGTAGGGACCGACGTGACGAAAGCACCTGCGGCGTCCAGCTTTAGCGCCACGCTCAAAAAACGAAATCACCACGAGGAAGACGACGACTTGGAGAGCCAAGTTGGCACAGCGTTCATGTTCAGCCACTGTCCATCAGATGGTTTGAAGAGTTCTTATTTTCTCCCTTTTCTGCTTTGCCGTGTGAAAAACCCCACCTCGAGCCAATGCCGTACATATTTTAGCCAAAATGTTTTACCAACTGTTACTGTCCGACTTGTAAAACAGAAAAAACAGTGGCCACAATAAGTTTTAAAGTTGGGGCTCCGCGGTGCATAAGAAGTACCTTGAAATGGGCGTGGCTTATGAGTTCTGCCAATCACCGAGAACCTTCGTCACATGAGTTCCAATGGAACCGGAAAAAGCAGTCGAGCTAAAATGGTTCTGTGAATGGAGGTCCATGGTCCCTTGTTCCGATACGAAAGAACGGCCTATTTCCTAAAAAGAATTCTCAGAACTGCAAGAAGTACCTTAAGTGCGAAAGGAGCGATGCCCATCACCAGATGCTCTTGCGGTGCTCCATGTCAAAACAATCATTTAGTCACTGGTCAGCTGTTTCCTCGTGCCAAAATGGACAGAACCAATGAGAAATGGGCTAGCGAAGAGGTCCAAGCTCCTCTGGCCTGTTACGCCACAAGGGTTTCCAGGGCATACATGTTAGGGCATACATGTTAGCCCCAAAATAAGTCTGGAGCTGGCTAATGGCGGGGTTCTTCTTACGGAAAAGCAGTGGTATTATTATGGGACTGGAGAGACAACGTGCTGTAAGGGATTCCATCAATCCAACGATAATAACTGCGGGATCCAGAAGCAAAGACTCAAAAGGCAATACAGCGGTCCCTTAAGATACGAATCGAATTGGTTCCAGAAATGGGTTCGTATGATGATTTTTTTGGGATCTTAAATGAATGAATGAATTAAAGTAACAAAAATTATGAATTTAAAATAACAGAAAACTTTGACTTTAAAACTAATTTGTTCCACCCCCCCCCAAAATAAAACCCTCACAAAATAAGAATATTAATATAGAAAATCCCTGAAAAAGAAAGATGTTAATAATGAAAAGGAAAAATCATGGTTATTGTAAACTTATATTGTTGTAATTTGAATCCTTACCTTAGACACAGACGACTGCAAATGGCGGCGAGTGATTACGAGGGTGTGAGAGGCTACAAACATAGACACTGAGCCCAAAACCCACACTTACAATCAACTTACGATCATTATTAAATTAAATTCAATTAACTTACATTTTTCTTCACTGGTTTTTCTTTTTTTTTTGATTCATTTTCCTCTCAATCACTGTTGCTAGAAGCGTATTCGGGTTGCGGGAGCTCGCTTGGCTTGCGTCGCGCCATTTTCGAATTTCGATTTTCTCGCTCCGGTATTCGTATCAGGAATGTTTTATTCGTTTTTCAAGGATGAACTTGCTCGAAATCGCGCTTCGTATCTTAAAAAAAAATCCTATATAAAGTGATTCGTATCTTAAGGGGCCGATGTACTTTCGATTTTTGACACGGGCTGCCAATTTTGAAGCTACATCAGCGTGACTACCTTGGGATGGTATCTTTTAGGGCAGCATGGGGCTTCTTCAGTGGGGAACGGGGTGGGATGTACTGTGAGAGTAGCTGGGCGGAGGAGCTGGAGCTGCACATCCAGCGATGAACCGGCAGCCCTCTGGCTACCCCCGCATTACAACCACAAGTGTAATCACAATAATCTGGCTCAATCCCATTATAGCACCACCGGAGTCTAGACATCTTGATCTCCGCGCTGCACTGGACTCAACTCATAAACTGACATCACCGAGTTTTATTTGTTCAGTCATTTTAGCCATCGGATTTTCATACACACACACACACACAAATGCGCGCATAAAGCCGAAACCCCGTCCAGTAATCCACCTAAATCAAACAACAGCACGACGGTCAGGCGGGACGGGGGCCAGAGGATTTGCAACCTTTCTAAAAATACAGCGCAAGAGATGAATGAGGCGAATCCTTCCCGCTAAGCTGCATTATACGTTGTGTATGGTACATCCCCCCCGCCCCCCTCCACCGCTTCCACCACCGGACGCAACTTTCGCCCGCCGCCGCTACGCCGCTGTTTCGGTTTTTCCCCGGCAAAGTAGATTGATTGCGCTTAACAGCGGTGTTATGTTCCCGACCGCCGTGGATTAGAGGGAGCGCGGGAACACGTTGTAACCCGGGAGCAGACGGATGAGGCCGTCCCCTCCGCTCGTCATCCCCCCCCCACCCCCCGCCATCAACGCCGCTTCACGTGTCCTTGTTTGTATCTCGCCGCTGTCCTCAGACGGAGGGCACGGGAGGGCGCGAGGGGGGGGGGGAGGACAGACGACATGTCAATCACCCCCTCAAAAAAATTCGATCGAAAAAAAATCCATCATTTTCTGGATGAGGTTTGATTCGATCAATTCATTGATTGATTGTGTTTGTTGTTGTCAGAAGCGTCTGACAGCCACGTGCAGCAAAGGTCAGCGCCTAAGCTAAGCTAAAGAGGAGAAGCACGCCTGCCTTGAAGATGAAGAACTACATCAGCGCTCAAGAGGAGCTTCCTCTTGGGTTTGGTGTCACCCGCCCCCTCCTCCCCGTTGCTACGGCAACCCTCCGAGCGACTCCCACCCCGCCCCCCACCTTCCTCCGCTGACTCTAAGCGATAGCATCGCTCGACGGAGCTGACGACAGTCACCACCCGTCTGCCACGGTTGCCAGTTTGGCCCCTCTGACGTCAAAAAAAAAACATTTTTTTGGTTTAAATGTACTCCGGATCGTCGTCCCGATTTCCTCAGAAGGAACGTTCGCGACGACAGATTAAATCCCGGTGTGTGATATCAGACACGGGAGGGGATCTCGGGGTTTAGCAGCGGGAGGTGTTTTTCTTTCAATCGATTAAAAAAGGGAACTCCATTTATTTCGTTGACGTCGCTCCTGCCTTCGAGTACATTTCGCTTTACCCGGACATTCCGCCTTTCTGCCAGGGCTTGAGGACTGACGCCCCAATCAGTAGATCCGGTCTAATGGAGGACCAATGACAATGCCTTTTAGCGGTTTCAGGAACTTGAAGAATAGCAGAAGGTGATTCAGGGTTTCATTGATATTTCAGAACGCGATCCAACCTGCGAATAGCCTTTAGTCCGCACATTAGCCTGTGCAGCGTATCCCCAAGGTCTAAATGACTGATGGATGCGAAGGAGCCCGAGGGGTGATGGAGCCAGAAAAAGAAAAAAGATGTCTTCCGCAGGCGACTCAAGCTCCAGCCCTTCGTCATGAATCGTGTCCATCGACGTAAAATCGTATTTCGAGGTCTCGTACAAACGTCCTTTTTTCTCGTCTATCAGGAGCGCCCGTTTTCGACGGCGGCATCGGGAAGTTCAAGTACTGTAGCGCGGTAAAAGTAAATGTGATCCGCCCGACCCTTTTGAGCTATTTCGCCAATGACCCACGACACCAAATACCCCAGCAATCTTCCTGCATCTGCATCATAGCAGCAGGCTTTGTGAGCTGGCTGGGGCCGGCGATGGCCCCCCCCCCCCCCCCCCCCCCCCCCCCCCCCCCTTAACCACGACCCCCTTGTCCCTGCTGC
>CAAKHD010013733.1:117333-134055 GCA_901007705.1 Fistularia tabacaria | reverse complement strand
ACAGCCACCGACTCAAGATGGTCGAGGTTGAGTCCCACCACGGAGCGAGCTTTCCTCACAAGCTTGTTGAGCCTGTTGATGTCACCAGTCCTGGCACCCCCCCACCAGCACACTATAGCAAAGAAGAGTGCGCTGGCTACCTTAGACTGGTAGAAGGTCTTTAGGAGCTGCAGACACCAAACGACCTCAGTCTCCTCAGGAAGAACATCCTGCTCTGAGCCGTCAGTATAGGGCATGTATAGGGCATCTGTGTTGTGTGTCCAATCCAGTTTATTGTTAATATGGACCCCAAGGTACTTGTAGGAGTCCACAATCTTCACCTCTTCACCCAGAATGGTGATTGGTTGGGGTTTCCTCCTATTCCTCCTAAAGTCCACTACCACCTCCTTAGTCTTGGAGATGTTGAGTAGGAGGTGATTTTGGTTGCTCCACTCAACAAAACTCGCAACCAGCTCTCTGTACTCCTCCTCGTCATCATTGGTGATGCATCCAACCATGAAAGAGTCGTCAGAGAACTTCTGGAGGTGGCAGGATCTGGACTTGTGTCGGAAGTCGGAGGTGAAGAGGGTGAAGAGGAATGGAGATAGGACAGTACCTTGGGGCACACCTGTGCTGCACATCACGGCCTCAGAAACATAGCCGTCCACCCTGACATACTGCGGTCGTCCTGTGAGGTAGTCCAGGATCCAGGCAGTGATGTCAGGGTGAAGTTGCGCACTCAGCAGCTTGTCCTTGAGGAGGAGGGGGCGGACACTATTGAATGCACTGGAGAAGTCGAAGAAGGAGATTCTCACAGTGCTTCCCGCACCCTCCAGATGGGACAAGGCTCTATGAGAGAGGAAGATGATTGCATCCTCCACACCCATATGCTGCCTGTACACAAACTGCAGAGGGTCCAGGGAGGCAGACAGTCGTTCCTTCAGGTGTCGGAGGACAAGCCTCTCGAATGACTTCATGACATGTGACGTCAGAGCCACTGGCCCGAAGTCACTGAAAGCACTCGGACATCCTTTCTTGGCTATTGGGACTATGAAGGAGGTCTTCCAAAGGTCAGGCACCTTCAGCAACCTCAGAGAGAGGTTGAAGAGGTGCTGGAAGACTCCTGCAAGCTGCCCAGCACACACCTTGAGAACCCTTGGGCTGATGTTATCTGGCCCACTGGCTTTGCTCTGCCTCAGACTGGAGAACTCCCTCTGAGTACATGAGTAAAATACCTTACATGTAAACACACTGAAAGGAAATAAAAGGCGGACCATCGCACCTGGTCTCCACGCTTAAGACCGGCTTCTGCTGCCTTGCTCCCTGGCTCAACGGCATCAATAAAAATTCGGAAGCCTTTCTCCTGACCACCGAGGAGGCTGAAGGCCAAAGCAGCCTCCCTGGATGGCTTGGTCAACGTCACCAACCGTGGCTTGGCTTTAGCAGCACATGCTATATTTAACAGTCTCAGGTGCCCACACATTTTCTGAGAAAAGAGCATACACTGTTGTTACAAGGGAATAATTTTACAGATTCTTAACCGCTATGAATGATGTAAACTTACTTCCTTCTCTAGATTGTTCTCAAACTCTTCAAGAAAGCGAGTCATGGCGGGGTCACCCTCAAAGTCATTGAAGTGATTGTTTACCCACAGCAAGACTACCCGTGTAACCTGATGATACATGAACAGCAGAGGTCAACGTATGGTTTACTGCTAGGCTAGTTTTGCATGTATAATATGCATCCCTGTTTAAATGTCAGTGTTCTACGAAAATCTGGGATGAGGTTGTTTATCTGCAATACCCCACTTCTGTCTTCAGGCTAGGTGTTCGGGTACATTTGTGATGGACAGATCATGGCATGTTATGGTTTGGTGCAAATTAAGATGAATATTTGAATTCCTGACAAATAGCAGGTTCTCTATTAGTGTTTAGCATCAAAGAGCCCTCTTGTCTCTTGCTGGAAGGGCTCATACCTTGTCCCTGAGACTGGGGTCGTGGAACCACTCTAAGAGCTTCTTGCCCACGACCATGGGGCTGGAGAGAAAGGTCCTGTAGGTCAACAGGAAGTCCTCAATGTAGGTGGGGTCAACCACAGAGTGTTCCTCCACCAGGTGCATGGTGAGACGTTCCGGGGTGCCCTGAAGTTAGATGGTGGATAAGACATTGACAGTGACCTTTCTACTTTGAGCCTTCAGATTGTTTCTCTTAGTTTCAGAGTAGATTCATCACCTTAATAACAATGTGCCCCTTCCTGGTCCCAGTGCGGTCCAGTTCTCGGTGCTCCTTAACCATTACGATCTCCCCCTCCTCTTCAACTTTTTGCATGTTTTTCTCTACCTGGTTGAGGATGCAGCAGTAGTCCTGCTGGGCTATACATACAAACTGGACAACAGAGGGAAAGATGAATTTTAAAAAATGGAGGCAAATGTCAAACAAACCAAATTATGGAAAATTGTCTTTCAATGTGTTAATGTTCTCTTAGAGGAATTGTTTGCATATTTTTGTACAAAAAAGGGGATCTGATCACAAGTGTCTTTCATGTTTTACAGAAGTGGGTCAAAGTGAGATTAAAAGGCTATCAGGGTTTGTGAAAAGCTTCATTGCAAGGACATGCACAGGATATAGACGTGTTAGTCCTACTTCAGAATCCATTTATAAGGATCCTACCTGGCAGTCATCCACCTTAGTCTTCATCACGCCCTTCATGTACTCCTTGTCCATAGTCGGTGACACCCCAAAGCTGTTGCCCATGCAAAGGATCTCTGTCTGGCCGTCAGGATACGTCACCTCCACTGAACCATTCAGGATCACTGACCACGAATCCAGCTGGAGGCACACATCATGTAGTTAGATGTTGGATGAGAAAATGTAAACAAGGTGGATGATTTCTCAGTTGATTTCTCAATTTCTCAGTAACTATAAACGGCTTATTGTACTAGCAGTTGGTTTCTTGCAGCCCTCAGATGCAGCTTGCATAAATTGTTTTTAGCTTTTTTTTTTTTTAATATTACAGACACGAAAACTGAACCAGAATTGAACGGACCATTATTACTACGGAAATGTATACTCTATTAAAACGAAGAATTTTGTTTTTCCTTCACAGGAGATTCGCAAAAGAGCAGATGTTTTCAAGAATTCCTGAAAGCCATCATTTTGAAGACAACAGCCAGACAGCAGACGCATGCTCAGTGAACCTCGAAATCACCATCACCAAACGCTCACTAAAGCGGTTGGTGCTATGAGGCAGGTTCGGCTATCTATTGTTTGCACGCATCTTAGCAAAAAACAGCAAAGTTACTCTTATTGTAACCCATTTCGAGTCTTGACCACAGAGAGAATGAGCGATGCTTTAGTTGCCTGAGGGGTTCCTAGAGAAGACCAGAGATAAGGGATGTCCGCCATTGAGGTTTAATAGAGCAGAAAATACATCAAATGGAAGAATAAAGAGGGGTGAGGGATTAAGGTTCAGTTAGTTCACACACACACATATATATAGATAAAATTGAACACGAAGTCACGATGCAGGGCTTTTTGCTTGCATGAATACGTAGGGCTGCCCACCTCTTCTCCATCATTGAGAACGATGGTGCCAGCGCGTTCAACCACAGCAAACACCATCACGGCGCAGAGTTCCCGCCTCACTGACATGGTCATGTTGGCAAATGCTGGCAGTTGATGCATGAACTCCAGTAATTGCTCTGTGAGAGAGACAGGGAGAGAGACCACAGAGAAAGTGGAGGAACTTATGAAAATGGAAAAAGCCCCCACTGAAGACAGCAAATAAGAGTCTTGACCCAGAGGAAAGTGAGAGAGGACAAGATGAACTCTAGAATATTTGTGATATAATTCAATATTTAATAATTTAATTTTAATATAATTTTTGTGTGTATGAATGTTTGTTTGTGTGTAAGGAATTGGAATGTGAAGAGGAATGGGGACATGTTTTTCTTGTGCGTAGAAAATATTTAAACGGAGCTGTTATACATTTGACATGTTGAACACAGTGATCTATTACTGAAGGGAGGTGTGAGATAGCTCTGTTTTATATTGTGAGTGAACCAATTATTCAATAATGGGCGTATCTCAATAGGTCCAGTGGATATGTTATGTATAATCTTGAGCTTCAGTGCAGGAAAATACCCCTTTCACTCCAGCTACCAACAAGTTTTCCTTCTCTGGCTGGCAAGAGCAAGTCTGGTGATTTGGATGACCCATGCTTGGCATGGCAACAAAATTTTGTGTGAGGCTGCGGAAGCTCTGAAAGTTTAATGTGCTGGGAGAGGTGAGGCAGGGAGATGTGCCAGCGTGACCTAGAAAAGCCTGTTGTCAGAGGGAGGGGGTGTGCTGCGGGGCGCTCAACCAGGAGCAGGAGGAGAGGGAGGAGGAAGTTGGTATTCACTCTTACTCTCTCTTCGTCCAGTGCATCTTCCTCCTCAAGTAAACATCTGCAGCTAAGCCCTTAAAGTGAGTACTATTTTTTTTTTTTTTTTAACACAGCTATCATTACATGTCAGTTGAGTAACACCTTGATAGGACATGATATTGCAAGCTTGACGCGCCTTTGAGAATTACTGTATTTACTTCACAGTATATAAAAAGCTGCAGGGCATAATGGGTTCCAGCACAACAGCAGGTTGATGTGACTTCACCCATAGGATTAAAGTAATATGCTAACCTATGTCATCGTCAGTCCGGTCCATAGGGTCCTTCTCCAAGCAGTCCCGGACAATGTCCCGGCTCATGAGGGGATCTGACGCTCGCTCAATATCCTCCTCATCGTCGTCCTCCTCGGAATCAACGGCAGTCTCAGGAAGGCCACTCAGGTCCATGTCACCCGGTTCGTTCTCTGTGGCCTGTTAAGAACAAATAAATAATGAAATGGTCAGCCATCTGTAATTTTTGGTAAAAAGCATGTCCGGTGTCCCCATCCAATCTCTTTTGTTGTCAAATTGTGATGCCCACTGTAGCTGACACAAGCGTTTCAAGCCGTGTCTGCCGTGCAGACATATTTAGTCACTGTTAGCCAAACAATATCACTGTATCAGATGGAAAAACGAACAAAGTGTTTTTTATGCAGAGCCTGAACAAATATTAAGCAATACAAAAAACACAGTAGCAGAAGGTGTACATAGCGTGAAAAAATACTCAGACCAATACAAGCTGCATCAAAATGCATTTCCAACCAAAAATAAATGAAAAGGAGACGGTACAACCATCGAGCGGATTTGACCCATTACATGAAAAGGATTCGGGGTTTTTGGCCCGGTAGAAGAAAGGCAGGCATTAATGCAGCATATCAAACAGTCTGCTATATACTAAGTAGCAAGCTAATTAACTCCTTACTTTAATTTCCTTTCCACTCAACAAACTCTGCCACCTTCCTCCTAGCCAGATCCACTTCTTTGAAAGCACAAGATGAAATGTTTGTGGAAAGAGGGGGGTTTAACTAAGATAAATGGATATAATTACTTGTGCGCGGGATAGCAATGGAGCTGTTGTTTTTGTGACTGGCAGAAATGCTCTACGACCTGGATCTGACAGAACATGAAACCCTTTAACGAAACAAACCAAATCACAGAGGTGGGCACTGGAACGTCAACTCATGCCACCTTGCCTCACAATGCAACATTAGAGCTCTTACCTCTGTACAGTACCCGGTATCAAGCTTCTTAGTAGAGAGAGAAGAGAAAGTTGTTTTTGCAAACTGCCCGCAAAATTCCAGAGCCAGACGCATCTTCACTTCCAAGACTGCGAGTCTGCCTTGAATTTTTCAGGGCTTCGGGTTCCTGGTCTCACACCAAAACCCTCTGTCATTTCTCCTCAAATGCCATGTGAAAAAAGCTCATTAATGATTCACGCCAGTGTCTGAGAGGCCCTTTGGGCGTCACCTGCGCACAGCCCAGTGGGCGGGGCCTGAGCAGGGGTCTGCCCAGATTATATTCGCGTGTGGAAAGTTTGACAGCAAATGCAGAAAGAGCTTTGAGACTTAATCGAATGAATGATAAGGCAGACAAGGAACATTGTGTCATAACATAATATCAGCCAAAACGTTGACTTTCCGAACCTTCTGAATTCAAGCACTCTTTGTCCTTAAGCCACAGACAGATATTTAAATTTTCTATTTGCAACAGAGGAGCAGAGGACACACATCAGTGAGGTTCAAAGAATGGGTTAAGTGATAAAGAATCAGCAAACAAACAAAAGTCTGGGCAAAAGTCAACAAGGGATGTAAACATTAGGCCTGACATTGCAGTGACATCATTTGGTTTCAACAAACATTCAACATGCCACATAGATTAAAATCTGGTAGCACAGATTTTCTTTCACGGGCTTGTTTTCCTGTGATGCACACATCAAAAGTCCATAAATGTGCAGTAAGCATTAAGATTCAGTGGACAAGTCAGGTGCTGTTAATATTTCATCAGGGCTATTCTTGGATCAATGCTTTCAAAGTCCTTCTGAAGGACCAATTTCATGATTAATTCACACACAAAACAGTTCGCCATGTTTCCAGTGTCGTGAGAACCATGTGGGGCTATTCATGGGAAGCTCCAGCGAACGAGTTAAGAGGAGGGGCTGCAGGGTGGGATGGTCATCAAAGTCTGTATTTCCTTCATGAAGAGACATTTTTATAATGAGCCTTAGCTAACTGCTGAAGATGGAATGTGGTCCAAAATCACCAATTGAAACCAACATGTGGTCAAATACCATTAACTCTCTGCTGTGTTAATGTAAAGACCCCAAAACCCCGTGACCTACTTATTCATGAAAGCCCCCACTGAAGACAGCAAATATTTCCAGGACCAAGATTAGATTTGAAACCTGCAGGGTGCGACGTCAGTTTAGGATTGAAAAACTAATGTAAAATAAACAGTTGGAGGAGTCATGCAGAGTGCATCTTAATCCTTTCCACTTCAATTATTTGAAAAATAATTCTAATTCAAACGTCCTCTTCGAGTAGAGATAGTCAAAAAACAACAAGCAGAAAAATCAGAAAAGGGTTTGGGATGAGAAGTCCTGCAGACTGGCTGATAAAAATAAATGACGGCTTACTCTTTACTTACAACTGCCACTTAATCCCATTGCAATGGAAATTGGCCCCTAGCCCCATGGGGTCTTGGGAATAAGTGTGGGGTCGTGATGATAAAGGGGGGAACAAGACGAATGAAGAAAGACACAAGATCTATGTAAAATAATTAGTCAGTGCTTTGACTGTTGTTTCAAGTTTCATCTTTTTGTGAATAGCAATATCATTTTTTTCTCAGCAGGCTTGTACATAAGGAAGTTTCCAATCTTCCATTGGAAATGAAGTTTTTATCCAATAAGTTATATCGCCAGTATGATTCGGCCATGAGCAGAAATTATTTTTTTTTAATTTTGGACGAAAGTCCGACAGGGCCACTGTAGCAGAAAGGCTACTGGCAGGTTTATTACATTTTATATATGATTTTCAACATGATACCAGATAAGTGTTCATAATTAGCATATTTAGTGTTTATTCTTGCACTATCCCGAGTACAAAACAGAAAACCCATGGTGGACAAGAAAAAACAAAACAAAACCAGAGACGTTCAATTGATGACTTCGACTAACATTCTACCAATCCGATGTCATAAAGTTCACACCCTCTCTCTTGCGGACATATCAGCTGACAATGTTTTAGATCTGAGAAGAACATGACACAGTGAAGGATCCCAAATAAAGGGGTCATCAGTGAGCTGATTAGGATATTTGAGCATGTGTGACCAGTCAGTTGTATGTCAGTCAAAAGTAGTCAAATAAAACAGGAAGGTGCAGCTGCGGTTAAAACTGTGTTCAGGGGCAGTAAAGCTATAGCAGGTTAAACCTGTTCAGAGTAAGAGAGCAAGATCCTGCAAGCAAGGTTAAAAAGATAACAGAAAAGTCACCGAGTTTCAGAGGGACAAAAATTGAGAGACTGCTAGCAGATGGCTTTAACACCAGGATCACAGAACGGGAACAGGAGAGCCTGTCAAACCCTCCCCAGCCACCCGCAACATGGCTGAGTATGCATGCATGCACTACGAACAGACACTCGTTTCCACCATTCCACACACTCATACAGGCCTTAGACACCTTCATAAAGTTCCAGTCCAATTACCCAATCAAAAATACGGTGAGTTGTGTGTATGACAAAATAGCCCCTGAACTCACCTACAAACCCACACAAACATACAGCAGTTGACAGGATTAGGCTCCAAAGGGTTGGGTGAGCTATGTTTAGATAATGAGCACGGTCACAAGATTTAATTGTGTTCTACTGAGCTGACAACTCTTTTATCATCAATGGGGGACAAAGCTGAGGGGCTGGATTCAGATTTCACCCTTTTCATCATTCTTTATTCATACCACCAACTGTGGTGTTTGAGCACAGAAAAGGTTGTCAGCCGGGTTGGGTCCCATCAAATATGACTGTACCTCACAGCACCGTGTGAGTTCAGAGCTTTGACTTTGAGGTGGTGAAAGGCAGGGCTAGAGTCAGGATGTAGGCTGGATTGCCTGTGTGCTGCTACCAGCCGTTCTGGTGGGTGGTGACTGTATCCAGCAGCCCATTTGACCCAATATAAAAACGCATTGTTTTAATCTATGAGGTAAACCTATGTTTTCCGCTGGTCTATTGTTTCTTCCACTCCGCTGTCCCCCAACTGTCGACACTGCTTAATTGTAAGATCTCAACACCTTGATTTGCTCATCTCGTTCGCATCTCAGGTTAGTTAACACTGTTCATCAAACCACATTAACACCTAGCATCCTCAAGCCAAGTTAACACCAATTAATTAATCACCCTATTTTCATGTGAAAAACATTCATGGTTGCTCACAACATCATGGTGTGTGATAGTCAAGTTGCTGAGTGTGATATTTAATTTTTTTACTGGTTACATCCTTTCTTTGTACAGCTGGTTATAATAAAAAGGCTGAAAAATACATTGCCATACCTACAGGAATATGCATCAAATGGTTTAATATGATATAATAATATGTTAGCATTTACATACAATAATGTTAGCATTTAGTCCAAAATTCTGCTTGTTAACTGGGTTCCCAATGTAGCACCAAAGTCAAAACATTGTATGTAGTTTTTGTATCACATTCGTATCACTATTATATTAAGTAGAAGATGATTAGCCAGAAGTTATCTCATTATCACTCCCTCAAAATGGATGTATTACTAAGACGTTAATGAAACTAAACCAAACTGAAAATAGTTTAGGACAACAGCCAAATAGAATAATTTATATCTAATTTTATTCTAATGACTAAAAATGATAGAAATTACCATGTATCACGGCAGTCTCAGTTAAGATGTGTCTTCTTCTTGATGGTCTTTTTACCATACAAACATAAAAACTCCCATCTTTTAACTAAAATGTTTCAACTGATTAAACTGGCATCATGTAGAATAATTTACCTATGTTGTGGAGTTTCATCTCACATGATCAACTTACAAAGACCTACTCACAGACACATAGTTCCCCACACTTACATAAGCAACAAGTGAGATCTTAGGTGGGGATCTAGTGCTGGGGAGGAGGGAGGGGCTTACCTGGTAAATGTCTGATAGGCTGCTGCTTCCAGAGTCGCTGGTGATACTACATCCTGAGTGGCTGGAGGAGACGTGGGTCACCTGTGGGTGCAAGCCGTCAGCCAGGTGAAGTCTGCTGAAGTCTGCGGGGAGCTGCACATATCCAACACACACACACACACACACACACACACACACACACACACACACACACACACACACACACACACACAAGCACACACACACACACACACAAACACACACACACACACACACACACACACACACACACACACACACACACACACACATACACACAAACGCATGCACATGCACACACACAAACACACACCCACACACACACACACACAAGTGCACACACACACACACACACACACACACACACACACACACACACACACACACACACACACACACACACACACACACACACACAATATACACACAGCTGGTCAGTTTCAGTCAGCTAAGCCACGACCGGTCACTCACACCACCTCTCATGCCAAGGATTTGGAAATACAACTCAGGGGCAGGTTGCCAGTTTTTTTGTTTCTTCATATTAAAGCAAAGAATATCGTTCAGAATAATCGAAAAAGGGCAGGGTGTGCAAAAAGGTGTATTTTCTCACATGACCAGAGTTTTATAAGTGAGTCTATGTGTGCCATATATGTGTAAAAGTCCCATGAATAGCAGACATTCAGCGAGTCAGAGGCCCACCTTCCAACTGAGATGAGAAAATGCTAACAATCCTGGCACATTGATTATCTTTTTGAATAACGCCAGACATCGGCCGCATTAACGGCCCGAACTCTTTTTGGTGAGTGAGCATGTATGGGGAGGACTGCAAAAGTCAAATAAATATCCTAATTAAATTCAGCAACTTGCATACTCTATGTCAGGGGTGCTCACACTTTTTTGGCTTGCAAGCTACTCTTAAAATGACCAAGCCAAAATGATCTAGCAGCAATAAAATTGTTATATATATACACCAAGTATACTTAATATTTAAAATGTATTGTTTCCCTGGCTTAACAGCATGAAAATGTATGGCACAATATAATTCTGTTCATTTTTGGCCATTACTTTACTCTAATGACATCTTGCACTGAATGGACTAGAACAAATGTCCAGTCATGCAGTCATGGTGGGACGGTTTTCAGATTGAGATCTCGGATTGGCTCTACTGCGTGTCAATCAAGCTCATGAATGTCGCAGTGGGGATGGATGATAGGCTAACGGCTATTTTTAATGACATGCAATCTACACACACTACCTGGACTGTAGTGGATTCTGTGGCTCACGGTTGGGTAATTTTTTCATGTTGTGCTGTTGAGTTTATTTTGAAAAACAGGGCTCTGCGGTCACCCACGTTGCCTTTGTGATCGACCAGTAGATCGGGATTGACGTGTTGAGCGCCCCTGCTCTATATGAACACCAGGCGGTAACAGGGGAAAGCCTTTTGAGTAATTCGTACTGTATAATATAACACAAACCCTGGTTGCAATTAGCTGTGCTGAAGATGAAGCAACCTAATTTTGTTTTTTTGGAAGATGACGCCAATATGTAAAACACATCACACACACCCCCCCATGAATTGTAAACGCCAGATGAATAAAACAATAACAAGCCTAGCGGTTAGCATGTAAGTTTATGATGAGAACATGTGCACTGCTCAAAGTAAATGTAATTTTCCTCTATGATTAGATACTTCAGCCCATTTACGCATACATTTTATCATCTTCCATTCTGTACATCAAACAATTTGAAGAGAAAATGCTATTTTTTTCTTTGATATGCACCATATGTTGCATATTGGAAATAAAATCCTCATATCTGACTAGTGCACCAGAGGGGTGAGTTTGTTTAATCAAACAACATAAATTGGTTCATGAGGTCTATAGACGTGAATATTTCATGGCCAAATGTTTTATTTACCCGACATAAATTTGATACTTGGCGGGGAGGCTGCTCTGAGCGGCTTTCGACTCTGCATCTGGCTGTTGCGGTTCATCAATATTAAAAATTTTTACACCTACAAGTCAAATGTGGTGGATTTATCTAGGCCACTGCACTGGTCATATGACATCAGAAGAGACATCTGAGTGGGTTTATAAATAATTATGACTGTAAATTTTTTTATATCAATAGCATAAAAGACAGGCAGAGTATTAATACAGATTTTTTTTGCAGTGAACATAAAAAAGAATATTAGATCATCTCATTATGAAGTGCAATAAATCAAATGTAATTCCAGATTTATAAAATAAAGACATTCAGAGAAAACAAGACAATGAAATTAATTAAAAAAAAAAAAAAAACTTCCAGGATGTCAATAAATGTCAGTACAATGTCGAATTATCACCCAATATATCAGATTCCCCATTTTACCCCCTTCCAAAATGTAGTTACTGCTGTCAAAGATCTATCACCAGTTGTATTCACATTGAAATAAAAGCAGTGCAGAGAAATAAACACATTTGAAACATCAAGTCAAGAAAAGGTAGCTACAGTTTATTCTCCCTTGGTTGACAAATACTATGGATTTTATAGACAATGTTTAAGATGGTTCATTTGCAAGTAAATACGTTTAAGGAGTCATCTGCTCTCGAATGAAGTCTAAAAAAGTGTCAGTCATCACAGCTGAAACACTTATTTGCATTACGGCTTTATTATAGACTTTTGGAAAAGTGTTTTGCTGCCTGTGTGTGGTCTATGATGAGAATAGAGTGAGACACAGGTTCCTGTCACACAGAGGTGGGATGTGATTACTGTGTGTCAGAGATTGCCATCATGTTTAATTATTTGGTCGGCTGCACTAATCAAAAGATCAAAATGGTCGATCAGCAGCGTCATTCTGTAACCAACCGTTCCCCACCTCAGGCTATTATTTCCCGCCTCTTAGCCTGGCCGTCTTCTCCTTGAACTGATTTCAACACTGTTACTGTGGCTGGCGCAGCGGGATTGTGTTAGTGTGAAAGATCTCTGTATCTGAGTGATCTTGAGAAATTAGTTTTTCTTTCAGTGCACAGCTGAATGAATACAACCCTCAAAACTGACATTATGTTAAAGCTTGAACCTTATTTTTAAATATCTGTCAGAGTCTGATGGCTTCGGTACCACTTTGCAAATCAAGCTCTGTCCCAAAGGAAATTCGGTTTATACTTATCCAGGGGCATGGATTTTGAACACAAAATCTTCTGTCAGAAACTTGCAACGCCGCAAGATGAACAATGTCCACCCTATTAATTTTTTCCCACTTGCAACACATGATGCCTCTTTCACCATAAAATGATTCAACTCCAGAACCTAGCTAAACTGTTACACTGGGTGACTTATTCATTCAGTGCTACGATTACACGACCTATGTGTAGTCTAACTGGAGTCAGAAAGACTGTCCTTGTCCTAAAGTATAAGCTGATGCTTGAATTAGTCCAATGATTGGACTTTTTATTTTTAACATAAATGTGGATCTGTACGAAAAAAAAATAATACAAAAATAAGATGGAGGTGTACTGAAAATATATGAGAAATCTGCAGTAGAAATTAATGTCTGATCTCTTTGAATTGAGAACAGTCAGACACCTAATGACAGATTAAATCATATATTGTTGGTGTCAGACTTATGAGGTCTGCTTCCAAAATAGATTCATACAAAATAAAAGTAAAAAAAAATCTTCCTCATATCACAAAATATTTTTATAATAGTACTATCTTTAACATTACAGGAAGGTCCGAGATCTAGAAGAGGCCTAAATTGTTAACATATCTTTAACTCGTAACTGCAGCCGATGAGTGAGTTCGCACACGTGGAATTTGACCAACCAGTTCTATGTGTTTACAATATTTTTCCCACTTGGTTCAGGAAGAAAGCCCCTCCCCCTGAATAGAGAGAAAGATAAGGGGGGGGGGGCAGGAACAAGGGATGAAGAGAGAGGATAATAAACATTTAATCCTTTCTATTCTCTCATTTAGGTCATCTGTCTGTTGGTCGACAAGCCTGAGTCCATTCAGTCCATAAGCATGTGGTCCACTGACCTCCTGGGCCCAATGGCATGTGAGAGACTGAGCCAAGAAGGATGTCAGTACAACAGCAACAACATCTATGATAACGCTTTTCCAATCAGTGACATTGCAATGCACATAGCTAAGGTACACATTCTTATCTAAGCCTCTACTAACAATGGCAAAATTTAGATAACACTGTCGTCAAACAGCTCAATTTTGGAACCTGGCAATCTCCACAGCAGTAACGAACGACACCACGCCAGGCGAGTTTACAAAAATGGTCCGTGGACTGGAACAAGACATGCACACAGCAACAAAAACAAATGAGGTTGTAACATTCTTCAACATAAGCATTTCACAAATAGGAAATGTTGTTATATCAAAATGAGTTGTGGAGAACTGTAAAAACTTTTGAGAACAATTTTAATTGAGGGGTTGCAATTGCATTGGTACTGTCAGAATAAGAATGAATGACATTGGCGGTACTGTGTTGCTGATCTGTTTTATAGGGTGTCTTTTATGATATGTGGCCAAAACAGTGACAATCCAACCTTATGCAGGCAGGCATCCCTGTGATGCGGTCCTAATTTGATGCTTTCTGTCAAAAAGGCGCAGTGAGCTCTGCAGAACACTGGCTGCAAATACCTACAAGCAGCTGTCACGGGAGGATTAAACGTTGCTCTACTGTTTGAGCCACAGTGCTCGGTTCTGTCTACATGTGAGCAGATGTGGCCCTCCTTAAATTACACTGCAGACCTAATGACCTAGATTGGTGGGTGCCCTGGCTGGCCATCAATCTCTTTACTGCCTTTATATGCGACCAGTCAATCTATGCTGCTACTGAACCAGAATAGGGTGGCTGAGCTCCAAAGCTCAGCAATAAAAGCAACCTCATATTTCAGCTCAAGACATTTAAATTCACACTAAAGCCTGTTATGTTACAACAAAACAGAGTAAAACATAAAAAAAAACTTGCATCTTCCTGATTGATGCAGCTACAGATCCTGAAGTGCCTTTAAAAGTTTCACTTGTGATTTTAACTTTCCATGCTTTCACAAAGCAGGGGACGATCATAGGTGAGCTACAAGGTGCAACCATGAATCCTACCGTCAGTGACTAGGGCAGCAGCTTCTCGCTTTCAAGAGCCCAGCAGATCAAGAGATTAACAACCTTTGGGCATAGTGTCTGATTAAATGGGCCCAATATGCTCCCTGTTTCCCTTCCTCATTACACCTGTGCTGCTGTGTATACTAGCAAACAGTTAGAAATAGCGAGATGAATAGTGTCTTAAGTGCTGGGTACAGTTGACTAAACTGCATTGTTCCATCTGCCAATCTCTCCTGATAAGAGAGGAATGACCCAAAGCAGTGTTTAATGAATATTTCCACTTTTCTGAAAACTTCAACAAGATTGTATTGAGAACCAGATGACCCAAAACATGTATGACCGTCCCCAAACGCAATCTATCTGATATATTATCCAAAAAGGGCACAGCTTAAACATTTGGGCTTTTATCTCTTGCTCATGGGCACAAATTGCTTTAAATGTTTGTAGCACATAAAGGTCATAACATTAAGACCAACCTTTCATTAAAAAAGATGACGATCGCCCCATCATAATGTAAGGGATCAGGTCTAAGTGTGTGCCATGTTGCCCACAAGATGAAACGTAAGGATCACAGCTCAAATTGCTGCTCTACAAGGGAAACAAGAGAGCTTAAAAACTGTACTGAGATACTCTTCTGAAAGAGAATTGCAATTATGATTAATGCACTTCAGTATCTGTTTTGCATGATTATTATTTGTGTTAACTGCCAGGCCTGTCTGCTTCATTGGTCATGTTTCCATCCCTCCCCTGCCACTCTTTCCTTGAGATCAGTTACAATGATAGCATTATGGCAGGTGAGACAGGAACACTAGGGAACACACTGTTTCCAGGGCAACCTTTCATATTACGGGGAAAAAGTCAATTTCAATGACAGCGTTAATGACACAACCCAGATTTGGGTGGGTGGGTTATAACAGATGCACAGTCTGGCAGGCATGGAAATACAAAAAAAATATGTATTAAGGTGGAATTCATGTAGCACTTTTTGTGAAATCCAAGGCTCTTATAGAATTCCTCCACTGCTGTCTCTTTGGCCCATATAAGCGTTGAGCCAAGACATTAAAGATCCATTTGTGAAAGAAAACAGGCTATCCTGACTGTCCAAGAATTAAATATATGGGGTGTGAGTGTAAAAAAAAACAAAAAAAAAAACGTTGAATGCATTGGACAAGATCAACCCACCCCTTGGCATCATAAAGACCTCCCTGATGCATCCTGCAAAAATTGCAGGGAGGGCCGGATAAAATATATTCCACAACGATAACACGTTTATACCTATTAGGTGCATTACAGTGATTTTTTTCTGTCTGGCATCTGTGCTTAGCTGTACAGGGACTCTCCATCAATGTGATTTAAAGCCTAACGTCGGCGTGCGTCTGTGCGGTCCTGGTCTGACAGTGATACCGGTAGCGATGACAGCCGATCAATTCGTTTACCGTTCAAATGCCGATCAGCACCGGCCTCCGGGTGTCTGCCGGAGCTGCCTCCAGCACCACGGACAGCGGCAGCTTAAAAGGACCCAGTGGGTCAATTAGTACGGTTGGGGGGAAGGGGGGTCTTTCACAATGAGGCAAAAATAAGCAATAGGAAATAAGATATGGCTTTACAACAAGTGCCTCAACACACCCCGGCTGCAATAGCACCTGGTTGCTGAAGAGGAGGGATACCAGCATACACATGACATCACCTCCCTTCTTTTGCTAATAGTGCGCCCTTCTCTTTCCTCCCGTTCTTCTGTTCTTTAGTCTACTAATTTCAGGGACCTGCCTTGTCATTATTTTCTTCTTCTTAAAAAAGGAAAATCAGGAACCCATTATGATCGATCCGCGTGCGTCCGTGCGCGTCTGAGACAGAAAGCACATGGCGGCCGCGTCGAGTACAACACACTGACACATATCGGAGGCTCGGCTGAGGTGGGGTGGGGGCGGGGCGGGGATGGTGGCGGGGGGGGGGAAAGAAAAAGAAAAAAACAGCCTCCGGTCGGGGTTCCGCCTCGTCCTTGACCTGCCCGGCGGTCATTCATTTCGAGGATGCTCGATAGAAATCCGATGCACATCCATTACAA
>CAAKHD010013733.1:76190-117313 GCA_901007705.1 Fistularia tabacaria | reverse complement strand
GCGTCTGAGAAAAAAACCACTGGGGGCCCTCGTCGAGAAAAACCCATGGAAACATTAGGGGGGCGGGGGGGGGGGGGGGGGGGGGGGGGGGGGATGGTGGCGGTGGGGGTGAAAGAAAAAGAAAAATACAGCCTCCGTTCGGGTTTCCGCTTCGTCCTTGACCTGCCCGGCGTTCATTCATTTCGAGGATGCTCGATAGAAATCCGATGCACATCCATTACAAGGCCGGTAATCATATCTAGTGGGTCATAAATGAGGAAGGGGGGGGGGGTGGAGGAGAAAACGTTGCACGTCGATAGGCTACTTACCGGAGTTTTATCTTGCTGGCTCGGGACTCCATTGCTGTCTGCTGCTGCTAATGGTTTCATAATGAAGAAATGTCGGTCGGGCAATAATATAACATCCCGAGCCCGCTCTATGCTACAGCGTGGACCCCCATGTCTTTTTTTTCTAATCCGAGCCGCTTTGCCCTCTCCCCTCCACGCAGCTGCACCGTCTCCCTGGGAGGGGGGGCGGCGACGGCGGCTCTGACAGTCCGGGGAGGAACGCCGCTCCCTGGCCTGCTCCGCCGATTCAACGCCGGCTTTTCACTCCAGCCTCCCCTGCCGCTTCCAGGAGAAATGTCTTAAAAAACCACAGGGAGGAGGGATGCAGGCAGGCAGGGAGGGAGGGAGGGAGAGGATGGAAAAAAAAAGCCTTTCATCCGAGGCGATGACGAGCCAGCTTTCTTTTCGTCCCTGCACTTGACAATCACATCGGCGATCGGAGCGACGCACCGATTATAAAGCAGAGAAAAAAAAAGGTTGAAAAAGATGGCTGACAACAATTTCACTCACAGTTGCTTCCCTCCGCCTTCCCTCTCCGCCGATCTCTCCCTCTCCCTCGCTCGCTCGAAAGTAAATTTACGCGCACGCCGAACACACACGCGCACGTTTATGCACCATTAGACTGTTTGAGAGACCGAGACGCCCCTGCAGCCCCCCCCCCGTCCCGCCACCGCCGCCGGGGTCCCGGGCGTTGAAGCCAGCGGTTTGTTTGGAACGGGAGCAGGGGGATGTGTGTATGTGTGTCAGGGGTGGAGGAGTGGACAGGGTGGTGGTGGTGGGGGTTGTGGAGTAAGGACCTCCTTCCTGCTTGATAGCAAAATGCTATAAGTGGATTCAGAATGGCCTTGCTCCTCTGGAGAGCTTTGCATCACCACCAGTGTGAAGAGGAGAAGGACAGAGGAAAGGCGGAATGAAAAATTGTATGTAGAGATGAAAACGAGCTACATGCATTAAATGCTATTAAAAAATGGGTGGTGTCATATCAGCCAGGAGTAGAAGGAGGATAAGGTAAAGACGGATGGATGCTTGGAGGGCCGGAGACATAGAAGGAGGTGATGAGTACAGAGCGAGTAATGCCATTATCAGGCTCACTTCAGCACAAGACCTCAGCTGAAGCCGGTTGGCATAGTAACAGGATGAAGGAGACCCATTTCCTGGGAAGGGAGACAGAAACAGAGATGGCAGCACTTCCTCTTCGGAGTGAGTAAAAGAGCTGGAGAGAGCAGAAAGAATCGGACAGTGGTGTTTTTGGGGGGGTGGGTCACAGGAGCCAATAAAGAAAGGGATTGAAATGGATCAAAGGCAGCAAGACTGAGACTAGCAGCGATGATGTCATGATGTCACGGTTACTCAGCTGGAATAGCCATGGCAACTGGGTGAGCGCGAACCCCCCCATCAGCAGCACGCATAGCGCACACACACACACATACGAGCACACATGCGCACACCCTACGGGGCCTTTGGTTGCCGTGGCAACGCAGACAGCAAGACAAGGCCAAGTGGAGGGAGGGAGGAGAGTGTGAATAAGAGAAAGTGGCAGTGACACCTCACCTTCGCTCTGCTGTACTACGATGAGCTGCAGCATCACGGACCGTGCTTCGTATGACATATAAATTGCAAGACCCCAGAGGCGGTTTTGGAGTGTGTGTATTATTTGTACATGTGTGGAGGTGAGGGGACTCTCCAGGGACCTCTGGATATTGGTGGATGGTCTGGTATATGAGGGAAGTCTCCTGACAGACAGAAATATTAGGTGGATGGCACTTTAAATGACAAAGAGACTTCCCAGGGAACAATGGGGTTTAAAGGCCAACAGAGACAATAAACAGCAGACCTGCAGCCGTCCTGTGTAATTACTACACAGTACTAAATCACAGCAAGTAAACCTGTCAAGCTGAAGGAGTATAAGTGTCGTCACTATATTCATTTCTTTTACAATAAATGCATTTTTATTTAAAGTTGGTAATCATATTTTCTAATTTGCCTGGCTTCATAGGGATGGGCCAGTATTGATAATTCGAGTTAGTGAGGATACTGATAGGGGATTGATTTCATTGATGGCTGGCTGGTTGACTTTTTTTATGTATCTTCTTAATTTCCAAAACTGTCTTTCAGGAGATCACTCCTGCAGTTTCAAACAAATCACATAGTTGTGTGTGTGTGTGTGTGTGTGTGTGTGTGTGTGTGTGTGTGTGTGTGTGTGTGTGTGTGTGTGTGTGTGTGTGTGTGTGTGTGTGTGCGCACGCGCGCACACTTTCCACTGTGAGATGGCTTTGGGATAAAAAGTAGTCATGCACATACATTAAATGAATCAAGGAATGAATCTGGAAATGATGTAACCTCCATGGTCTGATCATGTGTCATAAAAAAGCAGCATGTTCAAAAATATCAAGTTGGATTTTACTTTTCTGGCATTAATGTCCTGTTTCAAACTGCCCATTGAAGTTAAGCCCCTTTTCACAGTGAATTAATGGAATACATTCGGCCTTTTTCTGAGTCATGCGTTCATATATATAAATATATAATTCTATTCAAACATCATCATGTGAATCAAACAGGAGGTCCTGATACTGTATGTCATTTTTCTAAATACCATTGTAAAGAAATGTGACATAAAACATAGCGTCAGTAAACGGATGTGCGTTTCATGAAGACTTGATCAAAACTTGTGCATAAACTCACTTGTCCATTTGTAAAATATTGTTATTTTATTGAATATCAGCAAATCAGATTTGACAGTGTCAAAGAAAAAGGGGTCTGGCACTGCCTGTGTGATCTCCCATTTCTCAAGAATGACACTGATCATTAATCATAACTTGACATCATTTCTACTCATGTGCAACAATCGCAGCTGAAATTATACTATGCTCGGAGTTAATGACCAGGATGTAACTGAGTAAACATCCACATTCACTAACTCAAATGCAAATAAACAGTTTTGACGTATGACAGACATTTGAAAACATCACCCAGTCCATGAAAAACAATCCACCATCTGACATTTTCTGCTTTTAATTTTTTCATAGAGCTGGGGCTGAAGCATTTTGTCACAGAGAGTAATCGGCCTGGTTGCTCCGCTTTCAGACAATGCCATGCAAACCGCATCGCACAAGCATGCTTTGGAGTCACTCCAGTCAGAGCAGCAGGGAGGCGAGTGGGAGGTAGTGAGAGGGGTGGGAGGTGGAGACCCCGCCATGACTCCACCTCTCCTGCCCCCTTGCCATGATGTAATGTATCAAAACACAACAACAAAAAAGCTCAGGTGTTTTGCTGCGCACCCCCATCATTAACGTCTACAACCATCTACCCCAGGGGGCTGAGGAGGAGAGGGAGGGTATCATTACATCACCACAGCTACGGGGTCGCGTCTGGGGAAGAACATATCTTTTACCCACCCCCCTGCCTTAATAGCTTTCAAAGAACAAACCAGCATATTATACATTTTTTCCCCCGACTAATCACATGTTAAATGTAAAGGGAGAGTGGCAGGGGTGGATCGATCTCGGAGGACTACCACAGTGTCATGAAAAAAAGCCACTGTAGGATAATGTTAATGTACTCTTGTTCAATTGTAATTGTGTGCTAAATGCATGAGGTAAGCCCATGTAGCATTCGTGTGTGTGTGCGTGTGTGCGTGTGTGTGTGCGTGCGTGCGTGCGTGCTTGCATGCTTGCATGCATGCACCATTTGTAAACAGTCAGCGGATCTGCCATGGCTGCCACTGTTCTAGGCATTGCAGCAGAGGCTGTGTTATGGTGTTTTGCTTGCTGATGCATAGCATTAAGACCATAAAACCCACATTACTGGGCTGGATGACACCCCAGGACGTTGGCACACGACACACATTGAAACACACATACACAGACATCAAATCTTTCAGGGATTCCCATTAGAAAAATCAAAGCATTAACAAGCACTGAGAATGTTTTTCCAGGACAATAGGATACATCTTGAGAATGAATGGCAGTTGCCACAACATTTAACACTTGAGTTGATTTGACTCATTTCAACATTGAGGTTTAAGTCACATGGACCTTCTGCTATGCATAAAGAATCTAATTAAACTACACATATCACTCATCCTCCTTAAGTACCGGGATGTACAGCATTATCAGTAGACCAAGACGACATATTTGGACTTTCCACTCATAAAATAGGGTAAGGCAAAAACATTCCTCCACCATAGTTAAATCCAGAAAACATTTTCATTGTTGAGCAGCCTTTGTTGTCAGAGAGGAACACACAGGCACTATGCAACAAAGTCCCGTGTGACAAGCGGCTTCATGTTTGACAAACAACTAGCGGTGCCCATATCTGCAGTGCTAGCGGCTCTGGTTCCTCATCCAGTTTTTCACTTCCTCTCCCAGATTTCTAGTTTCTGTAGCACATCTGTTTCTTAGAATAGCGACAACAGCAGAGAGAGGGGTCAGTTCAGCAGTTTTCTGAAGGCCACAGACCTGGCCTTTTGACCAGGGGCGGGTGAAGGCATGCCTTGAGTCAATTAGAGGAATCACTGGTATCATCAGAGACAAGAAGCTTTATCAGCATGTAGACAATGGAATTCTGGACCACAATTTGGGTTATGTATTTAAAAAAAAATTATTGTGCAATATCATAATCTTTATGTGCACATAACATCCGGCCTAGTCCTACATGTTTTAAAGAAAGGAAGAATTGCAATATTGTGAGATAGCGGCTCAAATATCACAGCAGATTTGTACTACTGTATCTAAAGTTTACCCCAGGTGCACAGGAAAAAATGAAATACTTTCATTGAAGACTATTTACCGATGAGTTTTAATACAGAGTCAGTGTTTATACCAGTCCTTTAAAATAAATACCATCAACTGTGCTTTTTGGGTGAACATGTGGCCCGGAGGATACGGATGTCAAGAAAACCACCCAATGGACAAAAGACAGCAAAAACAACTATGAATTGCATATCAACCGAGAATATTCCAGAACAAACACGTGTCAACAGACAGCCAAAGGAAACTTGAAGCCCACTGGCTCCTCATAGACATGTGCACTACTGCTGGATCAAACATCCTCTGATTTATGATCTATGTCTAACCTTGTTCAGAGAATTTGTGTGGAAGCCAATCGAAGGCCACATGAAGAGAAAACACAGCTCTCCTGACTGCCAGCCCGCAGCATTAATCCTTGACTTGTCAGTCCCATTACAACAGCCCTAAATAGCATTGTTAGTACGAGAAAGATGATCTAACGACAAGGCTATATTTTCATCGCTGCAATGGCTTGGGGTATTATTCCATTCATCACGTTACTGTCACCTGCAGGCCAAGACGAGGCAATGCAGAAGAGAGAAAGGCTGCAAACGCAGGGCTAAAAGTTTAGGGACATGCAGTTTTGTGAGTGCCAACGTCAGTCATAATGCCTGCACCTGCTGCAAGGTGCACACATGATGAAGGACCTGGCCAGCTGGGGGATGTGTTTGTAAGAGTGAGAGGCAAAGCAGCACCCTTGGCTGCTGCGTTCGACTCTGATCAGTAACAGGATGTTACCTGGCTGAGTCACAGAGTAACTAGGCGATGTATTGGACAGGAAGTCTTTAACTTTGCATGGAACTGTGGCCTGGAACAAAGCACCCCACTGTGATGTACCTGTGTTTATAGAGCACAGTGGGACTGATACAAGGACATCTCCCACCACAGGGTGCCTTATAATTGATAATACCCTTATATTTAATACGATACTATGTATCAGCTTAACGTTTTAGTGATTGACTGAGTTGGCAAATGATTCCTTAAACATCATCCAAGACATTGCCTAAAAATTGGAAAAGAAATTATGGGAAAAGAACCTTGAGAATTAGTTTTAAGCAAAAGATGCAACAGAAGCAGTTTACTCGGCACAGAACTAGAAATGATTTGCCGAAAAATCGTTTGGGAGACAAGCAAGCACATTTTTGATATGACAGGCATGTTTCACTTTTGGCATCAACAAACTGTCACTTTTGTTTACTCTGCCTCCCCTCCCCCTGCATTGCTCACTCTCAATGATTGACATGAAGCTTGCTCCCTTGCTCAAACTACACAAGAGCCCCCGTCTGTCTCTCCTTCCTGTTCCAGCAAAGAAGCTGATGTTGTGCCAGCGGATGTGCGGGTGTGTAATAAGTCATTTTGCTTTACGGTGAAACACATAGAAATATCTGCAGCGCCAAAACAGTGGCAAAAAAACAAAAATGCGTGCTTCAGCTCGCATCCACAATTGCAGCACACCTGCAGGTTCAGCTATTAAAGTCGAAAAACATCTTCCCCTCACTTCCTCTATACACATTTGGAACACCCCGTCACTGAAGACAAGATTCTTTCCAAACCAAGCTGCATCACAACAGGATTTAATCATCTCACCAAATCATAGGTCAATTGAAATGTATGCATCCTATTGTTAAACATGCATCAAGATGCAAATAATCCTGTGCCCTCAGCCACCATACTCCCCCTACGTTTTGCTTTTTATGGAAGGCAAAGACAAGAACAGGGGTCAAGATCAATGGTATCAACCGGTTACTAAACACATTTGTTAATCTTTTGAGTTTTTTAATTTAGCAAATCACTGGCAAAGCGGAGACTGTGCGATGTTATCTCGTTACATGTCCAGCTGTATGCATTTTAAATTGCCATTTGAGGGCTGCAGTGGGTCAGATGAGTCTTTGTGACAGCAATTTCCTCACAGTCGGTCAAGGAGCTAGCCACTGGTTGGTCTGCTGTGCGCATCTGTGAGACTACGGAACTTCGTATTGACTAAGAAGGACAACATGAGAGTGAATATTTACTGGATGAGTCAAAAATAAAGAAATGAAATAAAATAAAAAAATCAAACAGTTTGAATTGTGTAATTTGTTGTAAAGAGTGTCGAGCAGGATAAAAATGGGTTTCTGGGTGAGCTGTGATTTCCCTGTGTGAAATGTTACGAGTAAATTGATATTTTCAACAGGTTAACAGTATATCAACTGCAGCTGTAGTATTCAAAATAATACCTACACTTTCAGGGGAAGAAAGAAAAAACATTTTAAGCAGGGAGGGCGTATACGAGAAAGGTCAGTCTCTAACACTTTATGAACACAGGTAAAGTGTCCGGAAACACAAGACAACTGAGAGCACTTTTTTATCCTATTCAGTTTCCATGCTCCTGTCATTGTGCAGCATAAACATGAAGATGCAATAATGACCGTTCTAACAATTACCTATTTTTAGAATCGCACAAAACACAGAGTGATCCTTATTTAGCCAGCCAACTAGAATAAGGATTGCAATAAACAGCTGGAGAAAACGGCTGCAGCTTTGAGCAAATCTAACGACTGAATCTAAGATTATGATCTGATTTCACTGACAAAAGCAACGTGCCTCACTATCTTGCCACGCAGGCTCAGTAGCATCCAGATAAATGTCATTCGCCAATTCTTTTTAGAAAAACGTTCAGCTTTCAAAAAGGTCTTTGAACATCAGAACTGGCATGAAAGACAGTCACAGGACATCCTAAAATGCTGGTTGAGAAAAGAACCACAGCCGGTAAATAAGTAGCTTCAGTCTCTCGGCGGCAACGAGTACAATCGGCACTTGCATCATTCATTGTTCTCGAAATACCTGCTCTACTTTTATCCCGGTACAAGGTTTGATATCTCACTAAAAATAACTATGATCTAAATTTTATTTTCAGGTTTGTCGACTGAAACAGAGATTTTGAGGTCCCCGGCTGAATATGAAGAATGCCCCGACATGAGCTATGAGCTTTCAATGCACAGTAGACTTGAGACTATGGAAAGTAACACGAACTGTGTCTTCTTTCAACAGCCACTGAGGCTGTGTTTAGATTTAGTTGTGTTCACTGTATATGTGTAATGTCAGGGCTCCGCTGGATATGTTTACACTGAGTATTTAAAGACGGATGGAATACTGCCAGAAAATGGGGGAGAAAGAAAAAAGAAACAGTAGGATAAATTGTTTTGCAGTCACAGCTGCAGTTCCTACACAATAACCATTCAAAATTGGGCCTTTGTACCTGTGTACAGCTGAAGAGGCACATGTTCTCAAAAAGAAAAGCACTAAAAATAGGGGCTTCTCTGCAGACGAGGACGGCAAGTTTCGTATTTTGCATTCCTCTGTGCATGTGGAGCTGTGAAGCGGTGCAGATATTCTAAGATGTGGTGGCTGCAAATGTAGAAGATATGGCGGTGCAGTGCTTTTACATACAATAACTGTGGCCTAAGTTGAGAAAATGGCATTGAAATAATAGTGCTTTAAGTCTCAAAGCCATGATCCAAGGCGCTAACCTGAGGTAAGGCCCAACAAAATCAAACCTCTCTGATGTGAGGTAATAATAACCCCAAGCATAAAAACAGTGGATGATATCAGGCAAATCAGATATGGCACCATGCTTGAATACAATGCATCTCAATCAGGGGCTTCTGCTGTTATCTGTTATCTACTGAATTTTCAGAACCATCAGCTGCAGCTGGGACACATTTATCGTTTCTCTGCCATCATCCACTGACGTCCTGATCAGTCTCAAACGAGCATTGTCAAGTTTTCAACCTGGACACATATCCAATACTGGATAGTCTGGATGTGAGAACATGATGGGATGTCAAAATAGAAACAATCATAACTTAAGTTGCTGTGAGGGTAACAAGACTTGAGGGTGATGAAGGCTTCTGTTGTTTTTTTTTTTTTTTGTTGGCCTCAGTGCAAGAAAATGGAAGGTATTTATTAAGGAAGTCTAGATCTTGTAAACGGGGGAACAGCTAAATTTTAAACGACCAGCAAAAACACATAACACAGCTAGAAAACACACGCCAAACACATGTAGGCACAAACACACACACATAAACACACACGCACAACATGGTGAAAGGAAATGGTACCTGTGGTTTATTGCATTCCTGGGAGCCAGATTAAGGAGAGTGCCATGAAAAGAAGCAGAAGAGATGAAAATTATCAAAAAATGCCAGTTACCACTTGAGGATGTGAGGAGTTGCAGGTGAGGCGTCATTGGCAGCAATGCAGCATTCTGTACCCCCACCCCTATTTACTGCAGCACACTATATATTTCATGCTTTTGATAACTCCTCTGCCACTTCTTATATGCTGGAGTTAACCCCTTTTTGGCATTTATCGCACCACTTCACACATCCATGATGCTACAAAGCGTTTCATAACATTGTATAAATAAACATATTGTATCTGTCAAATCCCGGTTTCTACAACATATAGCAGGGCAGGCCTATGGTCTTGTGAGACACCTTTAGTTGCTAATTGACCTCAATGTGTGAGCAACGTTTTTAAAACGACATTTTAAAAAATGATTTTAAACATTTCACAACCTTGGAGGGAACTGCATTGTAGGTTAAGTCGTGTGAAAGATTCCTGCTGGGGTAACCTATCCTGTCAAGACTATGACATCTGGAATATATTCAAGATATATTATATAATGATATATTCTTTTCAGCTGCAACTTGGAGCTGTAATTGGAGGTCGCCTGCAGCAGCAGCTCCCGTCGTAATTTTGTCAGTTGTGTCTTTTACTGGGTTGTGTCTTCTTTTGAGTTCTTCTTCTCTCATCCGTTCCTGGTCAATAACCCCTTTTAAGTAATTTCCCAATCCTGGGAGTAATAGAGTACATCTCTCATCTCATCTCAAGATTTTTGCTATTGCTGATGGTTGCTGGCTAATAGTACGTGTACGTACTGAAGCTGGTTCCATTCATCTCATAGTTGTTTTTTTTTTCATTTGAAAGTTATTTATGTTGTTTTTTTTCTAAACAAATCCTTTAAAACTTACAAGTATTTCTGTGATGGGCTAAATATATATACTAGATCTACCTGCTGCCAGGATAATTTTCCTTAAGTTCAAGTTCTTGCTCTCATCAGATTAATACATTCCCAAGGTTAAAACGCAACTTTCTCTGTGCTCTTAGTCAAGGACAGGTGGCGAACACAAAGGCATTTGCATGACACACCCACATCCTTCCATTGTCATATACCTGCAGATTACCGAACAGATCACTTTATCTTCTGAACCTCTTCTGAACCTTTTCAACCTCTAAGCAGAGAATAAGAGCAAAATTAAATGGTTCTCTGAGTCCTATTTTTCTTTTTCATATTTCTCCCAAGCACACAAAATCATTCCCAAATTAACTTTACAAGCTTTGGGAAAATCGCCTCAAACACATTAGGGGATGGTGGAGAACAGTTAAAGCACCCGATGTCTTTACAGCAGTTCTGTTAAAATGGCACTGGCAGAAAACTGGGCTGATATTTCGAGCAGACTAACATTTAGCTCCTGTGATCTCTCACTTAATGTAAATATCTTGCTGCAATCTGCCTTGCTGATATGGAAACAGCAATCTCAATTGCATTAGTGCTAAAGTCCAGGCCTTTCTAGATGATCCTAAAATGTACAATAAGACATGTAGCGGCCGAAAAGTTAACAATCCGATTTACAAGGCTAAAAGCTGTGCTCAGGGGGATCTATTTATTGATTTCTTTGAAGCCATCATCCAGAGCATAACACTTACTTCATGGCTAGTGTATCTACGGAGGATTTAAGCTTGGATTTCATAAAAAAGAAAAAAAAAAGAAGAATTTAAACATAAAGCTCTATGTTGGGTTGCGAAAAGGAATTTAAGATAACAATAGAATCAGAGTATCTGTAGACAAATAACCAGAACAAGTAGTTATTATTCTGGATTGATCTAGGCAGTACTATGTATTAATATTTATCATAATAACTAATAATAATGTACCTTAAAACAAATAAAGTTAACCAGAAATAAAAAAAAAAAAAGAGAGAAATTAATCCCTTTCTCTTTTGCCTGACACCAATATCATTTAATGAGAAAGATGCGTTACACCAACAAAAAGTAACACGCTCACTCCAAATCTACTCTGCTTGAGTTTTTCAAGCTTCACAGACAGGCATTTAAAGAGCGGTCTGACATTTTGGGCCACACTCATATTTGATTTCTTGCCATGAGATAATTGGCATGACAGAAACCCCGAGCCAGAGAATGTGCAACATAGCAAAAGAGAAACAGAAAACAATTGGTTATGAACATAAGATTTTTTTTTTCTTCTTTTTTTGCATAATAAAGAAAATAGTAAGAACGTTGACTCGTGGGTGTCGGGGTTGCTGGTGGTTGGATTTTATTTCCAGTGACTAGACAGCTTGACGTTTTCCTTTATCAAATCTATTGTTTACAGTTTAGTTTCTTTTAAATTTTCTCTTTGGCTGCATGTTGGACATTAGTTCAAATCAGGAAAAGACAAACTGTTTGTTGTCAAAGAAAGTTCCAGGTTTGCAGTCCTGCCTATTAAAGATGTCTTAATGCATTCAAAAGCAGTCAGCAGATAAGTGAGAGGAAAGTCCTTGTCAAGGACACCTCAGTGGAGAACATGATCACTGATGGGCACTTGGCTGTTGCAGGGATTAAACTTGTGACCTTCTGACTACGAGGTAGCCCCGCTAACTGCCAGGCCACCCGGGTTGAGAAGGGAGTAAAAGGAGTATTGATTGTCTGCATCCTGCTGCTGTTATAATTACAGCAGCTGTTTGGGCATTTAGATACCACGACTAGCCGGTGAGAAAACCCAGAGGAGGGGTATCATCTGCTTGAAGAGTTTAGGGTGGTCTGGAGCCAAGGGGCCAATAGGAAATTAGGCTATTTTCTTTATTTTTTTTATTTTTTTTTTACAGGAGAGGCCACTGAAGGAGAATTTTAGGGTGTCTGAGACTGAGGAACCCTGGGGACATCGGTTTCCAGGGACTTGTTTTCTCATGAATGTTCAGTTTGGTCCTTTTATGGTGACAGGTTTTTTTTACTTTATACACACTGAGGTAACTTAAAGCCTAGCTGATACTTCAGTGTCAGATCAAACAGGAAGCCAAGGCTGGAGCTGACCAGATAGTGGGTGTTTATATTTCTGCAGAATGTACTGGATGTTTCAAGATGCAATTAAAAGCAAACATAAGTTGGAGCTAGGTTTTAAATGTTGGAAATTAGAGAGTCATTTTTTTTGTATACGGATTTCTTTTCTTTTTGGGGGGGGCAATCAGGGATTGCTTTTGGGGGGGTCTCGATTGTCTTTGAGCTACAGCGACATTCTTGAGGAAGTGCTAAACAAAGTTAGGTCATAAATTATGGTACAAGGTTTGCAACTATGCATTACCAACTGCTCAGAAGTCTTGTCCTAGAACTGTGGTCAAGCAACTGTGGTTTAAGTGTTGAAGACTGTGTAAAAGAGATGGAGAAGCCAAAGTTATCTTACTGCAGGATGATAAAATTAACGGTGTAAAGTTGGCAGCCTCAATAACATTTCATCGGAAACTCTGATCGAGAGACTGAACCCTTAAATCTCCGTTGGTGACTGAAGGGAATGCAATCGGTATGTTTCAGTTGGAGGTGTTCAATGAGGGTACATGGTGTCTGCGCGAGCGAAGGGATATCTGGTCTCTAGTTTGCAGTCGGAACAAGGAGCCAAAGTGTTAACCCCCTGCTCTAGGATGGGCACACAGCAGACATGTGTTGCATCCTAAACACTGCCCTCTTTCACCAGTCTGATTTATTCAGTCCATGTCTATGGAAACAGAAATGTTTTGTTTTTTTCTTTTTCTTTTTTTGCACTGATTTCAAACCATGGTCTTTTAAATTTCACTATCCTAATTGGGTTTTGGAGTAATTTCACACGAAAGCATCATATCAATCTGCTAAGTCTAGCAAAATATTATTTTCAATATCAGCCCCTGTTTCTAAGAATCTCATCTGGTGTTTTTAGAAAGAGGTATGTTTGAATGAAAGGCACAAAACTAGGTGGGGCCTACGGCTCTGAATGAAAAAGCTGACATCTTTCACCCTAACAATATTCCAAAAGTCTGTTCATTATTCATCCCCAGAGGAGACTCTCGAAAGGCCTACGTGCCATCTAGTCACAACGAGCCTGCACAACTGAAATGCACCTGAGTCTAAAAAGCAAAAGAAGCGATGCTGCTGCTGAACATTGGGTTCGACCATAGCACGATGGTGTACAATTTATTAAAGTTTTTGAAGCTGCCATTTTTTAAAAACGCTGCTGCACTGTGCATTTCATATAGATCACTATTGTCCTCACTAATTCAAGTTAAGTTCATTTACAAAACCTTCTTCTTATTATATTGTATTACGTCATTTAATTATGAACCCCTTCACATTTAATATTGTGCATGCTCCTCCATAAATTAAGGGCAATTGATTGGTTGACTGATTGACTGAAAAATTCATCAGCTAATGGAACATGTGTGTCCAATGGTGCTTCATTATAGACACCTATAAAGGACTGGCAAATGTAGTTTGGAATGAATACCAAAACACTGGCCACTCATATGCAACTACAGTCCTAGCCAAGATATCCCATTAAATTTACATCAGCCATGAAAAGTAGAAAACAATAACTTGAAAATGTCCAAAGTAACCCAAAAACTCCTACTTTTTCAGTTGTTGTTGTGTCTGTGTGTGTGTGAGTGTGTGTGTGCATGCGTGGGAGTGACTGAGTCGGTGCATGCGTACACTCCCAGTGGTATGTCCTTCATCAGGTTAGTACTACATTTAGATTGTAGGTATTCGTTCAGGGGTTCGGCCCGTGACTTATGATGAAATTATTCCTCTTTCGGGGGGCTCAATTAAATCCTTTTTGTTTGTCTTGAGCATTATATCAAGTCGTAATAAAGCAGCTACGGATTAAAAATTAATGTTTTCATTACCCATAAGCATTTATTGTAAGATAATTTTACTATTTCTGTGGTGTAGAAGAGAGAACTAAATACTGTTTCCCCAGATGCAGATCCAATGCCTGATTCTTTATTAATGTTATTCAGTGTCTAATATAATATAAATTAGATAACAGTTACTCTGGTGTAGTAGCATCAGTGCTGAATTTAACATTGTTCTTCAATTGCACTTCAAATAAGACTGTTGCTATTCCTGCCCAAGCGGGGTGCGAATTTGCACCTTCCATCCAGCTATATAATTCCTTTGCCTTAATGTATTGGGGGTCTGAGCTAAAATTTTGGAATGTCAAAAACACAGATCATTTTAATGTATGCCACAATATCTGCTTAGATAAGAAAAAACATGTGTCAGAAGAGCAGTAAAATTCTGCTTTTATTGAAATACTTATGAAGCTGTTTGATTGTAATTTTCAGTGATGCATGATTTACACTTCTTAATCAATATCTGTATTTTAAAAGCCTATGAGCAATTATAAAATGATAATTTCCTGCAGATATGTGAAATAAATTCTGGCATAATGTAATAATATCCGGAGCAGTGCCTTGCATTTTAAATTCTGGAAATGAGGTTGCCATGTCAGCTTAGCAGCCACCCGGATTCAGCTCAGTGTCGCTCTGCTCCCATCCACCCTTTTGACGCTCAACTTCACAGCAACAGCAGCACCTTCTCCACTGTACTTATTACTGCACTTGAGCAGAGATCATCTGGGACTGCTGGTTGCCATGGCGCCCATTCCACCCTTCCCACAGGAACACTGTAGAGAGGGAGCTGAACATGTGACATGAGACGTCTGGCCCTGAGAAAGTTTGGTGCAGCCTTTTGAATGGAAATACGGTCAGTCTAAATTTAGGCAACTGGGTGCGGCTGTGTGAAGAAGGGAGGAAGCCGTTTTCTGCATTTTCCCTTTTTAAGCATGATTGTTTCATCGTGTTCCAGAAGGAGTCAGGCACTGTGACAGAGGCCTCCAGGGAGCTCCAGGAATGAAGGGAATGCAAAGTTGTGCAGAAAAGGAAAACAGTGAACCCTAAATGCATGCTGGGTATTTGCATCATTAGTGTGAAAGCCCTTTGCTTCCTATTCCCAGGAAAGATAACATAGGGGCTGAGAACGCCCCCTGCAACTCATCATCCAAGCTGGAGTCAGATCCCTTTATGTGATTAATGTCAATACTCTTCCATAAAATGTTTGAACTGTAAACCAACTTCGTGGCTAATATCCAGTGGTGGGCTGCCAGGGCCTGCAAGGCCTTCTTTGCTGGCCTAAAAAATATCTGAATCACAGATTGATTTTCATTTTATTTTGTCCATGAATACTTATTAAATAATTCAAAATGGTCTGTCCGCTTTCTTTCACAGGTTTTTCCCAGGCTATGCTGCTTCCAGACAATTAATTATCATATTAAAGCATTTAACTAATCACATTTCAGCCATTATTTGTTGCCAGGCAGGGTCAAAGTCAAAGAAATCTGCCTGGAGGCCTGCAGAATCAGAATCACTAGCGCTCTCAAAAAAAAACAAGTGTTGATGAAACTGATGCTTCAACCAATCAAGATTTTGAGTTGCGACACCAAGGCCTTTTTGAAGGGAACAGAAAATTGAACACTGCAGCTTAAAACAATGATGTGGCTAATTTACGGAATTTTGGGGGGCTAACGAGCTTCATGCCGCCAAGAGAGACAGAGGAAGTGTGTGACGAAATAATTCTGAGGCTGTTCAATTCCGACACTGAAGAAGACGACTTTAATGTTTTTAGAGTACAGGAGGAAGACGAAGATAGTGAAACTGTTATTTTTAGCCGTTGTGGCTTATATTCAGGTGCGCTCAATAGTCCGGAAATTGCGATAATAGCTAATTTGTCAACCCTTGATGGTTGCAGGAAGAGAAGAAATTGATGTGGTTGCAGATTTATTGTTACTGTTCGACCTGGTGTTTGGAGCCATACTGGATTTGTAAATTTGACTTGCCTAATCGTGGCAGCAACGGGACGCCAGAGCACCGCCGGACATTTCAAACTTTTAGAGCATGGGGCAGCTGTACACAATTGTGGGTTTGGCGCTGGGCAGCCCCGTGTCCACTGCTTCTGTCGAGCAAACATTTTCAGTCCAAAAGCAAATTAAAACTTATGCCAGAAATACAACAGGGCAGGCTCGACTTTCAGCATTAGCTTTGATGGCGATAGAAAAGGACTTCTTGATGGAGCTGAAGCGCACGAAAATCTATACAATAGAGTAATTGAACTCTTTTGAGGCAAGAAAGAAGGATGGATTTTTTGTACAAATATTCTGAATTCTTGTGAGTAAAATGTTTCTATTTTCCAAAATAACATTGCAAATTTATGAGGGTATTATTGTTGCTTGTTTGTGTGTCACAGTTATAGCTGCAGTACAAGGAGACTTGTGCAATCCGGGTTTGTTTCTTCAGCAACAGCATTCATTTTGGCAACATGAGTTATGTCGACAACGTAACAGCTTTTTATACTGCATTTCTGCATAAGATGGTTTTTATAGCCATAAAACAGTTATTGAGGGGTGGAATGATAAATGGAGCACCACTGAAGGCCAAGATGTGAAATGCACAGCCCGCCACAGCTAAAATCGGTATGAAAAATAACACCAATGTGTGTATAAAGATATAAAAAAAAGAATGTCAGTGAGTGGCAGATGAAGATGATTTTAATCTTATTATGAGTTGACTTTGCTCACATTTTACAGAAACAGCAAAAGTTTAATCATTCTTTGAACCAAACCTAAAACTGCTTTAGACACTCGTCACACATGACTTGTCTTTTAAAATTGCTTTTTTTTTGTTTTGTTTTTTTAATTGGAGTACACGTTCAAGCTGCTCCATTTGAAGGCATGTGTGGTATTGTTTTTTATTTCAATAGGCATGATGGTAATAAAACTACATTCTGTATGACATCTAAAGAGGATGCATATGCAAAATAATTTTTTTCAAAAAAATGAAGAGAAGTTCATCTTTCTGTTCATTTTGGCAAAAGCATTATCACTCAAGCTCATTATTTTGACTCCCTAATTTCAGGAAATAGATTCCTGTGTTGTAGGTTACAAATATTACAATGCAAAAACAAAAAAAACAACTGCACACTGAACCATTTCTCTGGTAAAAACAGGTGAATGAGATAGGATTTCAAGTAGAAAGATCTAGCTCAGACAGACTATTTGGAGAGCTCTAAACTACAAAAATGGATAACTTAGGGTTAGGAGTCAACTGTGCAACACAGCAAAGCCAGCAGAAGCAGTGAACAACACACAACCAGGTATCTTATGAGGAAGGGATTAACACAAAACCAGCACCACAGGTAAGAGAGCACATGGGTGAACCCTTGAAATGCACTGCATCGGGCTGGGGATGCTCTTCCTCAGGACATGAAACATCACACCAACACACACTACAGTGCTTAATTGCGGGTGCACACAGGGAGCGACAAACCCGATCTGTTGGGGAATTTTCAGCAGGAACAAACAGCAGGTTTTCGGAGGATGGAACCTGACGCACAAACAGAGCACAACATGGCAACAGAACAACACTGAGCCGCTTCTGGAGCGTAGCGAAACCAACACAGCAGGGATGAAGATGGCAGAGAAGCATAGGATGCAACTCACCGTGTGGTATCCCCGGGCTATGGGTGGCTTTCCGGTGGGGTACGGATCCACAGTGTCGATAATAGTCTGCCTCTCTCCTTTCTGGTTGATCTTCCGAAAGCGCCGGCGGGACTGTCTGTGGGAGGCTTGTCGCTGGAAGTACTCCTCATTTTCATCCATATAGTCCACCTGGATATGACGGGGGAAAAGGAGGAAACAGAGATAGAAGGGTTGGGGGAGTGACTAGCTCCGTTTTCATTCACGCGCTTCCCCACTCAACACCCACTCACCACTCCCCCTCCCAAAATACACACTCCAGCCCATCAACCCCACCCTCATACACCTCGTCTTTGATTCCTGCCACCCTTCTCATTGAAAAAACAGGAGTGAGCATGGGCTACGAGATCCACACCTACGTCAAAGGGTGCTCTCAAAGTACATAAAGGGAGGCAGGTAAATGAAACAAGGGAGTAGAAAACACTCAATTTCCATCTCTCTACAGTGAAATTAAGAGTAAAAACAAGAGAAGAGTCCAGGTTTCCATCTTCCTACACAGGGAGCAGTGGAAAAAAACAAACAATCCATGGGGGAAAATGCCACAAAGAACCACATCTGTCAGAGAGGGTTCTTAAATGGTACCACTGCTGCCTGGCGACTCAGGTGCTCAATGGGAGGACATATTTAACTTTTTTTTTCTTTGGATTTGGGGGATCCCATTCCTTCTCCTCTCTTCTTGTTGAGTACTTTTACTGCAGCTCCACATTTTACAGCGTTCAGCCTTTGGGATTACGCCGCTAAAATATCTCGCTTCTGCACCAACTGCTGCCATGACAACAGCAGGGGAGCTGTGCATGAGTGAGAGCAGAAGTGATATTGTATGTCTTACTATGTGCGGTGTGTGTGGATATGTGTGCACAGTCTTGGACACCCTAGCAGCTTATTTAATTTTCTGTGTTTGACTCTGCATTTGTGTGTAACTGCAGGAGCACTTGTGTGTACCTGCACATACTTTAAACTTAACACGAGATGATTTTATCCATATATATTTTTATTCCATCAGTGCAAAACCCTCCCCCATTAATTATAGGGCAGGACAGCATCTATTACTGCAAGAGGAGCCAGAAAGTGTCTGAAGTGAAAAGTAAAGCAGCGAGTGTTATCATCAGGGGTTTGTGTTTTGTTAAAAGTGAAGAATATCCCTAAAATGAATTCACATTTGTACAACAACAACATACAAAAATGAGGGGGACTAAGACTTGCTGTGAACATTACAGTGCACTGTTCGATAAAAAAAAAAAAACTTGGCAGTTTCGCAATGGATCAATGAAACTGTTCATTTGATTTGGGTGTGGGCAAGTGGAACCGTATTTGGACAGTATTTCTTTTTTCCAGTCAGTCAACTAACGTCTGAGCAAACTAAAGTTAGCATGCACTAGTGTTTCAGAGCATGGTTTCAAAGCACTTTTTTGGGGGGGGAGGGGGTTGAGCCTTTTTCCTTCATATGTGACCCTATCCAATGTGGGAAGATAATGAAATTGGGACTTTGCCAGCCGCAGGATGGATGCTGATGTATATTTTAGTGAGTAAATCATGGAATTATAGGTATGAGGTTGGCCTTGTGATGCATACTCGTCTTAAACAAAAATAACTCTTTTTCCCACACATTTTTGTTAATACACAAGATAATGGCTAAACTGCATGTCAACGATAATAATCTCAAAACTGCTAACTCTATGGGGTCCACACCCTCAGACAATAACTCCCTATTTAAATGCGTTTGTTTGTGCCAATGAGCAGCTTCCACTGATATCAGAAGTTCAATCAAAACTAACTAAATTTAAACCAAAGGGTCCCAAATGTTAAAGCTGGGCGCTGGCGATACACAACACTCACTATCTCATGACGTTGTTGAGAATTGGAAGCACATATGCAAAGAGGGATTTCTAATCACATTAGAATTCAAAGCCATTTCAAATTGAGTTACTTGCCGATGATTTGTGACAATTGTGGCTAAAATAGCTTATTTTTGAACCTTCTAAATATCATTTGCTTTCAAGAAATCCATTGAGACTCATTCAATACATGAAACCAGGTTTTGAATATATGAAATGAAGTTAGACAACCTAATTTTCTCTTCAAACGTCAAAACAGTCCTGTTTTCTTCACGCAGCTAGTAGAGACGACTCCTACTGGACATTGAACGGAGGGCAGGGTTTCAATTTTCCAACAGGCCTTTCAAGCTGGAAATTATTGTCTCATTTTTTAAACCAGTCTTGGTCTGCCAGACAGAACGACAACACTGTGATGTTTGTGGGGTCTTCAGCATTATGGGACATTTTGGATCATGTACTTTTGGATTTAGAGATACTATAAGGGACTAAATTCAGGATATATCTCACTCTTTTGGTTACATTTAGTTACTCATTAGTACTAAGATTTGTGCAACTCTAAAACGTAATCGAACGCACGCACGCACGCACGCACGCACGCACGCACGCACGCACGCACGCACGCACGCACGCACGCGCACGCACACACACACACACACACACACACACACACACACACACACACACACACACACAACACACACACACAAATGTAAGCCATTAATTTTCCTGTTCTGTATAATATCTCTGAGAAGCTTCTTCAGCAGCTGTTCAAATCTGCACAGTGTCGATTTTGAGTAAAATCATCGGCCAAACTGCATCTGTTCTGACTGTGGGCCCCTCGACGGGATTGTGTTCAACAGATGACTGTGTTCGCTGTGTTGCTTCATCCGGGAATGATTTGTTTTCAACAATGCCTTCTGTCAGGCAGCATTTCATTTGCCAACTAGGTCACACTTTTAACCAGTCCTGCAATTCCAGCAGCCCAAAAAAGTCAGAAGGATTCTGTCACAGCACATTTTGCCTGCGCAGGAAATATCAAAAGGAGACACTTGCAAAGTTTGGTCCAAATCATCACAAGGTCATGGCAATATAGGAGGAGATCAAGCTAGTCTCACATCAGTCTTACAGAACCAAAGATAGAATACTAAAACTGGAGGAGTGATTTACATTGCATTTTTTTAGGTGCCAGATACAGGGCAGTTTGTAAGTTCATACAGCACCAAAAACAGGAAAATATGATTTACATAAAGGCAGACTGGCTAAAAGAAGATGAATGTCAGCATTTGGTATGCAATTGTAGCAGCCCGGGATTTTTAGGAAAACAAGACCGTCAAATAAATTGCAAGCTGTTTGAACGATCAATAAACTTGCTCCAATTATCTACTTTCAAGTTATATCTAGCACGTCTGCTGCTGTGTGATGTGTCTGTGTGAGTGTGTGAGTGTGTGTGTGTGTGCGCATATTTGCGTGTGTAAAATCCGGGGAAGCGTCTTTAGAATTGGCATTCCAAAAGTCAAAACTCACCACAATCATCTCGGAGGGTTCCAGAACGATGCACTCACATCCCCGTCTCAGGCTCCCAGCAGATCGCTTGCCAAAACTGACCAAATAATAAAAGACAAAGAAAATTAGAGGAACCTTTTTTTTCCAATTTACTTCAAAGCATGGAAGTGCAGCTGTCAAACCATGTGAGTGTGACCAAGGAGACTCATTTCTCAGTACTTCAGAATTTCAACAATCACAGAGCAGAGCTGAAAGCAGCATTGGGTGTTCTGAAGCCTGCCTGATGAACATTATATACACTCAGTATGAAACTTCTGTACGAAATTTTAAACTAGTGGACAGCGCCTGCTTTCAGCCGGGACCACTCCCACCTGAAGGGAAACCCTCACGACTGGAAAAGTCCACTTTCGTGACGTCATATTTGTACAGTAGGCCTTGCCTCTTAATAGATGGAAAAGAAAATTTGAAAGCTGCAGAGACTAAAATTTCTCAAGGCAACGAGGCAGCCATGGAAATTCTGAGCATAAGGAGATCCAACTTGTGGATTCAGTGAAGAAAGCTGTCTTTATTCAGCGCCCAACCTCAAATATGGAGGCACAAGGACCTGCTTGTTTATCATTTTTAAACACCCTTTTTCGATGAAAAATGTGACCCACATTGGGTTGATTTGTCAATTGTTTGGAAAGATAAACTGAAATGACTCCAAAAGCTTTGGTGGCTGCTGAGTCTGTGTACTATCTGTTTCAAAGCAAGTTAAGAAGGGACTTGCTTGATTTTTATATCACAAGACATTTCCTTTGAAAAGATATACTGTACTAAACCATTGACTTAAGACCTTTCCCTTAGCTATGCATTTTCTTGTTATAAGAATATCTAACATTTATAGGTAATTTCTTGCCAGAGTTATGTTATATGTTTGTTTTCCTACAATTTTGTTTTCAATTTTGTTGTCAAATTCTGGTAGATTATTGGGAAATGTCTTCCACAATATGAAACAAAAAACCTTTCTGATTTTTATTGAGGTAACAATTAAACATTTACTCAAAGCATTCTCCAAAGATCTATAAACTGTATTCATTTGGAATACCGAATACACACACACACACACACACACACACACACACACACACACACACACACACACACACACACACACACACACACACACACACACACACACACACACATACATTTACCCCTCCCCCATCTTGCCTAAATGTTTTTCTTTGCTTGTTTTTTGAGACAGTTCTTCCCAAATCACATTGTGTAGCTGAGGAGACTCCAGACGTACAGGGTGCTTTAGCCTGTGCTCAAACACCAATTGAGCAGTGAGAGGAGGCAAAAGCTACCTGTGCCGAGGCTGGCAAAGAGGCAGCTTTCATCAATCACACAGACGATTGTCGACCTCAAGACAGCGTGGTCCGAATGCTTCGGAGCTCCAGCCCTGTGGCTGCATTTTGCGGGTAAAAGTTGGTCTGGATAAAGAATGAATAGAACATAACGACATAGATGTGGTAACTTCTGGATGAAGCGTGTGAGATTTTGTACCTGCCACTTTGGCAAGGAACAATAATGATTTTTTTGCTGTGTCTGTAATTTTGTACAAGTTGATTCAGCTTGTTTTGGTATTTCGGCCTCTTTTCACAGAAGTGTGTTTTGTTTTTTTCATCTTCTTACTCTAGTCAGCTGTTGTATTATTCCTCTGCCAGAGCTCTGCTTTCTTACTTTCTTACTTGACTAATCTGTCAATGTTCTTACTCCTCTTGAACAATCAACGCCACATGATTCCCAGATAACTGCTGAGAAGCATAAAAACAATGTGATTGACTTTGGTGAGCAGGGAAGGGTTCATGCCGATGGCATTTGCTTTCCTTGAGCTTTGGTTTTATATGATTTTACTGCTTTTATTCCTGACATACACCCGCCTGGATTCCACGACAGGGCCAAAAGAAGCAACAGCACAGAGAGCGAGCTCAGCAGTTTCACATGTACAAACGCATAATAAGTTAAATCGTGCAATTCTTTCGCAATTAAATCCTAGCAAATATGATTTGTCAGTTGGTTAACAGCTCCACAAAAATAAATGAAGGCTTTTGGTGTGGTTTTGCAGACATTTGGGATCTTGAACAGCTCTGATCCTGTTGAGCCTGTCAGCTCACTGCACTGTGGAAAAGGGAGTAGTGATTCGACCCATTACGTACAACGATACACGTTGGGCCACCAAATACAAACACTAAAGTGACATGTTCAATCATGTTCCTCCATTACATTCCTGACATTCGTAATCCGATCCTCCATTTTGCAGGAGGCAAATGCCACTGGCAATGCGAGATATTAACGAGGGGATTATGAAAGTGGAGAGTGGGGGGGGGCAGGGAGTTTTTTTCCTCTCTCTCTAATACAAAAGTGTCTTGTTTGCAGATTAATTCCAGCACTGACTCGCGCTAAGTAAAAATAAAAACTGACAGACCGGCTGTGTGGGCAAATGTTTATTAGACAACAGCTAAATCGAAAACAAACATCCGATTCCCAACACCAAATGATGGGTTGAAATGTGCGTTCGTTGGTGTCCTAAAACATGCAATGCACAATCTGATATCTAATATCATAATTTGTATTGTCTTTATTTTGACATTGTAGCACTTCCACTGTCTATTGGTAATCAATAAATAAATACTGTATTGATTCAAGGGTTCAGGATAAATTTCCTCTCCTTTATAAATTGAATTGGGTTGGGAGAACTAATGACTTTGAAAAACGTTTGGATAAAAGTACTTGGAACCCTAATACTACTGGAATTTCGACAGTATGCCATGCACACTGAGTGCCGTAGATGAAAATTCACTCATTATGTACATTGGGAATATGGACATGAAACTGAGGACTGACATTCAGCTCTTATACCAATGAAAAACAATCTCAAATTTCAAATATGGGAGTGGGAGGAAGAGCCCAGCTGTTATAGTTTAATTTGCAAAAACTCAAGGGGCTCTGTTAAAGTTTAAGATCCTGCTAAAACACGTCCACTGCGTTACGGTACATTTTGCTACTTTCCAAGGAAGTAGCCATGTGAGTATTTCCACTTTCATATGTAGACCTTTCATTTTATGAAATAACATCAATTATCATTGTCTTTTTTTTTCTTTCTTTCTTTTAACTACCGGAGCTTGTAGGTGTATCTTGAAGTTTCATGACTTTGAGTGCTACATTCCTCAGAAATAAAAACAGAAAAAGCCCCACATCTCAAAAGGGGGTTTGGGGTTGGACTGAAGTCACTGGAAATTATTTTAAGAAAAATGGAAATCACACGCATTTAGCTTTCTTACTGAGCGATAAAGACAAAATAATGTGCATTATATGCATCACTCCAGATATCTGTTTTCAAATACTTCAGGTAGACTTTTTTAGTATTTGGCTAAACACGCTGCTAATTATTATTCCCCCGTTACAGAGTTTGGATTTGAGTGAGCTGCGTTCTGACAGACAGCCAGTGTCTCATTTACACTTTAAATCCTGAAGTGCTGTTGACTGACAGCCTCAGTGGCCTTGCATTCTTCACTGTTATACAACAAGCCGGGTGTCTGGAATGTCATTCCGCATACATCACTGGCCTTTCACTGTGAGCCTGGCAGCCCACCACCAAAGCCTCAAATCCATTCTGCTGTCTGCCTGAACCAGTGCGTTCCCTAATCTGCACCCCTGGTCTGAGCTGGAGAGGGTAGATGGATGGGGGTGGCACTCTGGTAATCCGGTTAACCGAGTGAGTGGTGAGAGGGCATCCCAGCTTTTTTAACCCTTCTGGTCTTAAAGAAGGACAAAGATTAAACTCCCTGGTTATATAACCAGCAGGCAGAAGAGGAGGCCGGTGGGGCTGGAAGAGAGCCTCAGGGAAGTCTTAAGTCAATGAAAACAGCACATGGGCTAGAGGGATTTACCAACATCCCTTCGGTGTGGCAGCTGACCACCTCTCACCTCTCAAACATAAACAGAATTTCTCAACAGTGGGGTCCAAACCACGCACATACCTAAAACCTTTGCCCAGCCCTTCTGAAATAGAAGCTGACACTGCTGCCAAGAGTTTACAATTGACTCATGACTTCTGCTTCCCAAAATACAACGTCCCTGACATTGTGATGGCAAAGAGGAAAAGGACACTTGAGTTGATTTCAGACTAAGCTAGCTGCTAAAAATGTCTTTTTTCCTCGAGATGTAGCGATTTAGCCTTTCCACTGGCACTGTCAGTACACTGACAAATCCAAAATAACATTATAGTCAAGGTGTCTCATTCCAGAGTTGAAAGTTTTACAACAATCACCTCCTGGCTGGGAGAGGAGTCACACTGCTGAATTACGAGCGCACGGGGAGTTTGTAGATGCAGTGAGCTGTATACAGAAGCTGAAGGGAAGTGGACACTTACCCTCGGCACTCCACTCTGTTCCCAGATTGACACCAGCACCTGATAAGAGGGTCCCCTGTCTTAAAAATCTACCCGACGCTAGTCCAGATAAGAGTAAGTCCAAAAATCATGTTTCAAGCCCTGAGACTCTTGCTGTGGCTGCGGCATGTCGTCCTGCTCACACTCCTACTTCTGCGGCTGTCTGTGAGAACGTGCGGCTCTCCAAGTATGTGTATGTGTGTGTGTTTAAGCCTCTGTCCAATGGCTCTTCCCCGCCTCTCTTTTTTTTCTCTGGACTGAGTTGCGCTGACTACAGCCAGCATTCCAGAGTACCACTCACTTCCTGCTACAGAATTACAAATACGTGAACGGGCAGGGTGCGTGTGCATGTGTTATGATGGGGAGTGAGTAGGTGAAAGCGGCTTTCGTCCTCCCGCCTTTTAGATAAATCCATCCGGCTTTTACTGTCATTTAAAATACGGTACAAGATGAATTTCAGCTAACTGGAAAATCATGCTATTATACTTAACATTCACCAAACTACAACAATTTCCATGACGCGCCTCAGAATTTCTTCTCACTTGTGTTCTCTGTCTACTAAATTTCCAAGTCTTGTCAGCCCAATATAGGCATTCTATTACGAGTCTCCACACCCATGTGAGTTATTTATCTATGGTTAAGTCTGCCTTGACATTAAATGGCCATTAAGAATCCTCGTTGCTCCTAATGTTATGGTGAATCGTTTAAATCTTTCACACACTGAAGTTAGAGTACTTTGTAGGGAGTCCGTGTTCTGCGAGTTCATAAATTACTGCTGACCAGTTTTTTCCATTATTTAAAAAAAAAAAAAAAAAAAAAAAAAAAAAAGATTTAAATCTTGTTAAAATGTCTGTTGGGTCACAAGATATATGAAAAGAGACTGACAAAAATTCCATCAACAAAATATAAGAAGCAAAACAGACAAGTCAGTGTAAACATGTTGCTTGCTTTACAAAAGCTGGCGGGGAAAACATATAAAATGCCTATCGATAGAAAATATCAAACGTCCTTTTGACTAGGATGGCAGCACTAATTAAAACTTGTGCTTTAAGTGGCAAGTTGTAAGCAATGAGGTCATCCCACAACTGATCAGGACAATGGAGTAGATTTGTTCACATTTGCACTCTGATCTGTTTTAACTGCGCTCAGACTAGGAGCTGACACAGGTATCTGCAGTGAATTTACACAGAATATCGGCACGAGCAACAAATGTGAGTGTTTGTGATGGAGTGTTTATACACACAGGATTGCCAGTGAGCCCCCTCCCTTTCTGGCTCCTGTGTTTGTCTGTGTATGTTTCTGCGTGTGAGTGACTGTCAATAGCTGAAGCATCTATCCTGTTCAGGCGATGGTGATTCTTTAGTTACAAGACCAATATCTAAAATCTGGACAGACAGCTCGACTTGGAGAGCTATTTTGACCATGAGAACTGTTTGAATCTCTGACAAAGGCTAGAATGTGACAGAATCACTGATTATTTAATCAAATCAAATTAACAGACCAATTTAATTTGTCAATTCTACTACCTTTGTGTTTTGCTCACTATTTTCCATATATAAATAGCTCTGAAAAGAGCAGACTAAATTTGGTATCTTTACACAAGAAAAAAACTTCTATTTAGATCATCACCAATACACTCACAGATGAGCCTGCCAAGAAATGGTCTGACACACTCCTTTTTTCTTAGAAAGTCCTAAATATAAAAGTAGTGAGTTTGACAGTTCCTTGTAGCTACGCTGAATAGATTCAGTTCAAAATTGTGGTTTTGGTTTGTCCATCAAGGTATCAGGTTTAAATATTCTGACAAAAAATCAACAACAACAAAAACATGAAATCTTGAAGTGATATCGATGGGGTTTAATAAAGTGCAAAACAAGTTCAAAATTAAAGATATGACATTTAGAGAGTTCCGTCTTGTGGATAGGACGATTTCATAAACACATTTCTGAGTAAAAGGTCCAAGGGAGTCGATAGTCATGCTTCTTTTGAATGAAAACTCCTATCTTTGGTAAAACCCCAAATTCCAAACTACTGACAGAAATACTAAAATATTTACAAAATTACATGTTATCCGATGATCATGTCGCTACATGTCTTAAAATCTGTGTCACCCACTTGTGAGGAATAATTTATTTGAGTTGTTTTTGATGTCACAGTCGCCTCTGGGATAAACATAGCACAGAGCTACCACTTCTTTACTTAATGACTGAGTCATTCATCTTCTGCATGATCACATCTCAGGGAGGGGGAAGAGGAGCACCGTAGGGAAAGCACTGAGTGAAGGATGGAAGCATATCAGTTTCTCATCGTCAGTACTGGTGTCGATACAGGCAGCCATCCTGGGGGCCGGTCCTCCTCGAAACCCAATTCTGCCGCGTATTTAAAAGCTTCAGGAAGTCCGGATGGACTTCATTTAGTTCCTTGTGTCACAAGCAATTTCCCCTCTTAGCAATTTAGCCTCCATCATTTCCCCTCTTATATATTCAAGGTGAAGAAGAGTGAATGTCCATTTTTGTTTAATTTGTGAAATCTGCTCGCAGAATGAGTGAAATAAAATTGGCATCAAACCGAGTTTTGTATTAATTAAGACAGAATATCACACCAACATAGCCATGAGATGTTCAAATTTAAGATAAGCAATGAAATGAATGGATCAAAACTACTGCTTTCACACTCATTAAAGCAAAAAAAATGATGGTTTGTGACATTATATGTCACATTTACTGTAACGGCAAGTTTCTCTTTGCTGTCACTCTTAATATGTTACTTCTGTACAGTTGCCCTCTGGAATTTTGGTTCAACTACTCTTTCTTCAAAAGACGATTGACGCGCCGTGTTTCAGGTTCGGAGGTCAGTTGGGGCTACGGAAAAGTAGGAGACTTCAAGAAACTTTCAAGTCCTAAAACCCTGAGTGTCTTGCCGCCACTCCAAGAAACATCTCTCGCTTTCTCGAGAGACTGACTCATTTTGTCAACTGTGTCAGACTATACTACAGTGATGAGCTGGCAATTCAGCCTGGTTTCTAAAAATTCAATGGATGTTTTTTGTAAATAAACCATCTCTAATCTCTCTGTTGGCCCCCAGCTCAGGATCGAATTGATCTCAAGATTTTACCCATCCCCCTCAGAGCTGATCTGGTCCTGGTCCAAGCCAGCAATGGGTTGATCCTGTATGAGCCAGTTCACAACCTCACATCCTCATGAGGGGCCTTCCTGATTGTCCAGTCATCAGGGCTTATTTGAAGGTGACTGTAATTTTGCCTTCAGGCTCTTCAGCTCTGGAGCCACCTGCCCGAGAAGATAAGGCTTGCACAACCACTGGCTTCCATTATATAAGTTCATAACATTCATTTTTGTAGACAATAAATAATCAATATGAAGTCAGCTATTACTCTATTTTATCTTGTTTCTTTTTCTTCTTCTTTTTATTGTGTATATTTGCTCCTCATTGAAGTTGTGGTTTTCATTATCCCCATTGTTTTATAGAATTTATTAATATTGCCATTTTACATCGCTGAATGTCTTTTATTTTACTTAAACGCTATCCTGACTCCTCTTCATACCTTTTTCTTCCAAAGCTTTGTGTGGCCTTCTACACTACCCTGCTCTCCTTGTCAAAGCCCCTCTTTAAATGCTCTTTATATATTGTGTTTAAATTAAGTAAAAATTAAGATAAAATGTTATGTTAAATTAACTGCCAGTCTCTATATAATCTTCGGTCAAAGGGTTATATTATTTTGCTCTTCTGTGAAGTGCTGACTTATAGAACTGGCTTTAACAAGGTCCTGAAGGGGAAACTTTACAAAATGAAGACTTGCGCTTTTCATACTTTTGTGTAATTTGCTGACAGAACAAAGCTTGTCAAATGTATAACTATCTCACTTTTTTTTGACATGGATGAAGTGGCATCAAGCACAAACAAAACACTTGACAAACAAGTGCTATGAAAAAGATCTGCAGATGGATCAAAGCAGATCAATGATGTGAAATAAAGATGGACTCTGGAAATGGCATTTTCTCCCTTGAATCGTCTTCTGAAACAAATCTTCTCAAACAATCTATGCGCAAACTACGAGATAAAGCTCTTCACCCAGATATTGATATCGTCACCAAACCATTTATCATGACTTAGACTGAGGTGCAAACAACAACCAGCTACTTTTCAAAAAATCTGCAACCACAATTTAATTGATTTCGACTGAGACTCTGTACAATTATGAAACATATGTATAATTTACCAACATTGACAAACAACTATGTAGCACTGTCTACTGGCATCAATCTACAACAAAGCTAATTATCAAGCCTGAAAAATCAAACCAGAAGTCTGGAACCCTCCCCAGACTTCCTTGTAACATGTGCTTAGTAAACATTTTCAGAGCCTTCTCCTCCCCAGTGACTGTGTGGGGGCATTAACTTTAATCTGCCAATACCTGCAAATCCCCCTTACGCATCCCAGCCGCACTTTCACCTTGGAAAAAAATGAAAAGGTTACATTTTAAGAAGCAAGCTCCTTTTTTGGCACATTTTCGATAGTTGTTGCTATGAAATGCATCTCACGTTAATGTGAGCAAAGAGAACAAGTAGCGTCCACCCCCCCAACTGCACAGACGGGACAGCTCTGGTCCACAGGCCTCAGTGATAGGCCAAGAGCTTTGAGTGGCCGTAGGTGTGTTATGCAAGCCTAACGGATAAAAAGCTCATTGTTTGGAAGACACCCACAGAGTTGGTTCATGTAACACAATCACTTGTGAAATTGCAGCTTTTTAGCATTTGGGTTTTGGCTTGGGTGTTGGTGAACACTGCTGTGAGCTGACGGCAGAGGGTAGGGGAGAGGAACACAAATCTTTGGTCTTCTAAAAGTGTTTCAGATATTTATTATCTAACACAGAGGAAGGCACTGTTAACAAACACGTGGTATGGATCCGTTACTTTGGACCTGTTATCAGATGTTTGAGTCCTGAAACATAACATCAGGCCAGACAGAAGAATGAAAAATACAGAACAGATGTAATATTGAATGTTTTTAAACTTTTTATCTTGAGGATGAAGTGACAACATAATTAACATAAACATCTTCGGTGTAACTGCTATAATTTTAGTCAAATTAGCCAGTGGTCTGTAAAAGCATTGTTCAACCACAGAGCAACATGATTTTTGTCTGCAATCAGATTTTTAGGAACTGTCTATCCACAGTGTTGTGTCCAGGATAACAAAAAGGATTTGGCATTTTTCAAACATCACTGACTTATCTGCTATTGTAATAGCATATATGTGGCTAACTGATTACATCAGTCTGAATGTTAGTATGTGCCAGAATGAAAAGAATGTTGCCTCTACAATTATTTCACCTCTGTTCTAGGGTGAAAGCTGCAGTTTTGAAAGTAACATTAAAATCATGTTTTAACTTCTTTCTTTTTCCTGCTTTTGTTGTTGAGATTTCACCGCGCTATACCTTTTTTCCTAATATAGGAGACAAAAAGATGTGGTTCCATCGTCAAATGCTATGAGAGCATGATACCGCATGTGTGTGTGTGTCACACTTAACTGGGCTGTGTACAGGTAGCTTACAAATGCTGATCTGTACCGAATTACTGCAAATAGTTTTACATTTTGCATTTTTGTGGTGTTTTCCTACTTCATTGATCCTTCTGAACTTTGGACTGTGTGCTGACACGCACACATGCACGCATCCACGCACACAGCATTAAGAAAGGAGAGACCTTGTGAGTGTTTGGTTTCTCTACAACTGCAAGCAGATTATGCTGATGCCCTGTCTGGTGCCTTTGCTTTAAGTCAAGTGAACTTCATGAACTATTTTGGAGGTATTCATCATAAGCACTGAGTGTGTAGGTGCCACTTAGATATTCCAGGCATTAAAAAGGTAACAAAATTTTACAACAACTACAAAATTCTCGCAGAAATTTACAGTTTAACATATCAGAACATAATTTATTCCATGATCAGTCGTATGACAAGGCTAGATCCTTCTCAAACCAACTGTTGATCCTGTGGGATTTCTATATCTTTCTGGCTTTCCCTCGTTTTTGTTGCCACAGTGACTACAAATAGATCATAACTCGCTATGTACATTGCATGCCATTTGACACGTTAGTTGTTGGGTTTAAGAGAGGGACTATGGCAGTAGCCACCCTATTCATCTCTGCTTCCGTCCTTGTGGAACTGTCTTCTGCTTGTTTTTGGTGATTTCTGACGGCATGTTCACTAAAGGTCATTCAACGTGTTACGACAGAGTTATATGGTTGGGCATATATTTGTTGTGGTCTATGCCAAGCTGCTAGAGGTGTGGTTCCCCAAAATGAATGGAGAAAACCAAAATGTGCCTGCTTTGATTGGTAGAAGATACAAGTTTGAAAGTACTTGTAAGTACTCCAGTAACAGCTTTCAAAAGGAACTAGAATGTTGAATGGTCCTACCTGCTTCTGGGGAGGAACATGGACTCCTTGATAAAGACTGAGCCTGACAAAAGGATATACCAGCAGCTTCCAATGTCATCAGGGCTGGGGAAAAGAAAGACATGGAAAATTAGAACAAATATCTACAGAAAATGGATAAAAAATAATGGACAATGGCTGAAATACATGACAGTCTAATATGAGTTGCAATTGTCTATCACAAGCAAGATGAGACATGGAACATCCATTAGTTTTCATACGCTAACATCATCTTTATTAGTATCTGATCACCCAGGGGCAAATCCTTGAGAAAATTGCACAATAGTTCAGAGATAAACCATGATCACAAGCCAGCAAAATGTTTAAAAATTCCTTTTATGTTTATGTATATTTTCTAACGCTGGCACACTAACAGAAATGCAGATTAAGGCCTGCTTTCCTGAACTGTGCAAAACAGAGATAACGAAGGAACACTAGGGTAAAAATCTGAAAAGAGGAGGGAGGGGGGAGAGAGAGAGAGAGAGAGAGAGAGAGAGAGAACTGTGAATGAACCGAGGAATCACATCTCACCCACCCACATCAAGGGCCCCGCTGCAACGCATAGACGGAATAAACTTAAATTGACCCCAGGATGATGTGGCTGGCTGGCAAGTCCTCTCAACTTGATTGGTAGACCAACGCAAACAAGTATACAAAAAGCCTGTTCCCGCCGACCTTATGAGACTTATTTTTTTCAGGTTTAACATTAGAGCCTGAGTGAACTGGAGCATACCAAAACCTGGCCTAAAGGGGATTATTAACAGAACTGGTGTTTTCTGACGGTCTTTCTTTGATATTAATTCATGTACATTTTCTGCTTATTTGTGATGCCAGATACACAAGACAAGTAAGCTAACAAAAGGTCTCCACAGCAAAGCAGAGGTTTTCTATTTTTATTTTGTTATGAATTTGTTTTGTTATGTTTAATTTATTATATTATTATTTTGCAAATGTTAAGGTAATGTGAATTGCAGTTGAATTTCCTGTTAATTAGATAGGGATTTATAAGAGATGTTTGAATGCAGTCTCAGGGTGGCACAGGCCAGTGTCTCCTGGAGCCAGACTTGAAGGGGCACGGGCCAGTGTCTCCCTGAGCCGGTTACCATTGTACCAAAAGCATAAGACAGGGTGTCAAGAGAGGAACTCTGGTATTGCATGAGGAAGTCTGGAGTAGCAGAGAAGTATGTTAGACTGATCCAGAACATGTATGCTGGTTGTGAGACAGTGGTGAAGTGTTGTGTAGGTGAAACAGAGAAGTTCAAGGTGGAGGTGGGACTTCATCAGGGATCAGCTCTGAGCCCCTTCCTGTTTGCAGTGGTGATGGTCAGGCTGACCGATGAGGTTAGACAGGAATCTCCATGGACCATGATGTTTGCAGATGGCATTGTGATCTGTAATGAGCGCAAGGAGCAGGCTGAGGGAAATCTTGAGAGGTGGAGGTATGCTCTGGAATGGTGAGGAATGAAGGTTAGTCGCAGCATGACAGAATGCATGCGTGTGAATGAGAGGAACTTGGGCGGAATAGTGAGGCTACAGGGAGTGGAGATCTAGAAGTTGGAGGATTTCAGGTACTTATGGTCAACAGTCCAAAGCAATGGAGAGTGTGGAAAAGAGGTAAAGAAGCAGGTTGGAATGAGTGGAGAAAAGTGTCTGTACAATAGAAGAATATCAGCAAGAATGAAAGGAAAGAAAGGTATTCAAGACAGTGGTGAGACCAGCGATCCTGTATGGTTTGGAGAGAATGGCACTGAACAAAAGACAGGAGGCAGAGTTGGAGGTAGCAGAGATGAAGATGTTGAGGTTCTCTTTGGGAGTGACGAGGATGGATAGGATCAGGACTCAGTCCATCAAAGTGACAGCCCATGTTAGATGTTTGGGAGAGAAGGTCAGAGAAGCCAGACTGAGAGGGTTCGGTCATGTACAGAGGAGGGATAGGGACTATATTGGTAGATGGATGCTGGAATTGGAGATGCCAGGCAGGAGGTCTAGAGGAAGACCGAAGAGAAGGTTTATGGACGTAGAGAGAGAGGATATAAAGGTAGTTGCCTTGAGAGATGAGGAAACAGAGAATAGGGTTAGATGGAGAAGGTTGTTTCTCTGTGGCGACCCCTGAAGGGAAAAGCCGAAAGGAAAATATTTATAAGAGATGTTTGGAAATTTCCTTCAAAGATATAGTTTCTTGCAGATATTTTTTCAAGTTTTCCATGTCAAGTCACTTCCCATTGATCCAGAAAACACAATGGCAAAAAACAGATCAATTTTTTTTTCATGCACTGTGACTGCATTATAAAATTATGTATAACAACTGTGTTAAAAAAACTGCACTATCACATCACATATAGATTAGAAGATTATACAAATACAATTTACTAAAGAATATCTGCTATATTGAATAGAGCTATTCATTGTGATCTATTCATGGTCATAAAGGATGTTAAAGCATGACCTAGTTTCAAAGATGCATCTATTCCATTTTCTTACTCATCTCGGGGGTTTCATGGCTACCACCCGGGATTGAGATAATCTCACAAGGCAGAGATACAGTGAATCTTCTACAATTAGTACATGCGGGATTATCCAAGAGTCCATGCAAACTGTGTGAATATGTAAACGAAAGCAACAGAGACCACTAAGAAAGTTAATGCTTACTTTAATCTGCATTCAGCTGGCCATGGGGATGAGCGCTCAAAAGTACAGATGGGTCAGCTCTGATATGAACCAGAAAAAAGGCTGCTGCTAGTTTCATTTTTATTCTGAACTGAGCAAAAGAGATGCAGTCTGTTTTTATTTATTTAATTCCACTTTTATGGTCCAATCTTAAATATTTGACATTTAAGAGTGTACATAAAAGAGGAAGCAGCATCATTAAAAAAAGAAAGACAAAGATGACGAGTGAGTCTGAAATCAAAACTAGATTTTGTGATGCTTTTTGGGTCTCATTACAGAAAATATTTTGACCTTCAATGAATAGCACATTTCTTCGTTTGTCATCTCAGTGCTTTTTCAAGACTGATCCAATGGGATGCGCATTAAGGGTATGAGATATTTTCTACATAATCCAAATTAATAGTCCAACTGATTTCTTTATTACCAGAAAATCTCAGTTCAGATTTGGCAGCTAAGCTAAAATAATAAAATCTAGCCAATATTTTGGTTGGGCAATTTTTTTTTAAGAAATATTCTTCTCAAAATGTATCTTTTTACCCCGACACATTAGCAGCAACATATAAGCAGAGATATAATTTTTCAGTTTGATAAATTGGTTAAAGTTGGAATAGCATTGGGGAAAGTTTCAACAGATGGCACTCCTTTCTAACCATCAATGACTCAGTGGTTCATTATGAGAAAGTGAGGATTAATTAAAAAAAATGTGAAAAACGTAATTCTAATCAAAAAAAAAAAAAACACCTTGCTCAAACAAATTTGGGCAGTGCTACTGATACAGCAATAGATTGTTATTGGGGGAAAAAAGGTGCCATTGGCAATCTCAGTCACAGGAAAGTTAGATGTTTTGAATAAACATCAAGATTAGAGACAGGAAATGTTTCAACAATGACAGTACAATATTGATTTATGTTGTAGAATTATACTGGATGGCAATATTATATAAAAAGTGCATTGTGGAAAATGAAATTTTCAAAAATAACATACCTAGTCTGTAAATCATAAGCAGTTGTCAAAAGATAATATAAGATAAGATAAGAGAATACTTTATTGATACCCATAGGGAAAATTCAGGTGTTGCAGCAGCAACAATATAAAAAACAAACAAAAAAAAAAAAAAAGGTGGGAAAGATATATACACACGTATATAATTACACTTACGCACATATCTCACCAAAAGTGCACGTCTGTTAACATTTAGAAACTCCTAAGTCGGTTAAATTTCATGGGATCACAACACTGATTTCATATTTGGCAAACTCACACACTGATATTGATATATAAGCAATTAATGCTTGGAATATCTTATAGTATCTTTACTATTTGTATGCATTAATACTAGTTCTTATCAGAGATTTATCTGCTTCAATAATCTGTTACTTTGTGGCCTCAAATCCACAAATCCTCAGCATCAGTAATGCAGAGGCATGTGGTTGTTCCTCTGTGCGAAGGCTCCCACTGTCTTATTTACCAGTCAGCACTTTCAAACACCACCTCCTCGCAGCAAGTGTGCGAGCATACGAGCTAAATATATCCATTGTTCTTTGTGGTGAACAGAGTGGTGTTAACGAGGGAGCGTTTTGTGTGATTATTGTCAACCCTTCTCACCTGGACTCGAGTGAGTGCTTTTAATTGAACAAAAGGGAAAAGGCAAGAAAGAGTCAACAGCCAGGAAGACATGAAGAAGGCGCGGCTGTCTTCTGCTTGAAGGGCTACATTTACAACACGCACTTCCACAAAAACACATGCACAAAGTACAATTTTTTTTATCATAATTATTATTTCATTAATTTTAAATCACTGAGAACTAAGTCCTTCCCCTCCCGCCCCCCTCTCCTTCTTCCGTAGAACTGATGAGGCTGCAGAAAGCACACCCTACTGACACAGAGCAAAAATCTCCCAGGCTGCGCCTCCGTTCTTTCGTCTCTGCTCCCATCCCTCTGCCACGCTGATCTCCAGACTCCTTCCATCCGTTTGTGGCTCCTCGGAGGCATCGTGGGTGAAACAGTAAATTATTAATTACTGGCGGGTGGATTGGAAGATGCGGAGGGGGGGCGGGTTCTCACATGGCAAAGACGAAGGAAAGGGAAGATACAAAGTAGAAGAGTAGCACATAGGAAAACTCACTCTTATGTGCAGTGACAGTTTGACTGAACTGGGTCATGTGTACGAGAAAAGATCTTCGCATGTTAAACCCACCAGCCCCCCCCCACATTAATCATCAGAGGTTACCTTTTTTCATTTCTACATCTATGATGTCAGCATCCTATCACTTCTGGAATAACACAGTTTAGTTATTTGGGACTGATTACCCTTTGTCCATTTACAAGAAGTTAAACCTCATCTAAATGCAGGTTCGGTTCATGGTTGGGAGAGGAAATACACAGGAAAAGGAAATCCAAATAAGATTTTGAAAAAAAACAAGAAAGAATCAAAAAGTAAACCTAGACTGAATAGGGTTACGGCGATTGTGTACTAGCAACAACTAAAATAGCAAAAGTTTTAAAAAACGAAAAATTCCTACACATCTGGGATCTGAACAATGAGAACAATTTTAAGTTGTTGTAGTGATTGTTTCACAGGTGTCAGACGAAGGCAGTGAAACGACAAACAGGCATTTGGCCCATGGCCATAACAGCAGCATTCAAGAAAAAAATCTACAGCGAGATAGCTGCTGCCTAATGTTTTAGATTTTTGAAAGATAAAATGTAATTTAAAAAAAAGCTTTGTGGCCAGCCCCACAAAGGGAAGTAGTCTAAATCTTCACATCTACCGTATTTACTTAAAACGCTCATGTAGTGGCTAATGTCTCCATGTCAGTCCTGTACATAAAGGAAATGTTCTCTTATGTATAGTTGTATTCCTCACTCTGCTCAGTGGAACATTAGATAGCTTTCAGATCTTTCAAGTCCAACTTTATGGAAAATAAAATTACAAGTTTGGTAATTGTTGTTGATTTTAAATAGATATTAGCAAATAAAAGAAACATTCAACCATCGTTATTTAGATGTAAATAAATTATGGCTGCCAAACATAATATATTGTAATATTATAGATTTTCTTTCAAACAGTGGGGAAAAGAAACAGGCGAAAGAGGCGATATATGTATAGAAATGTAGAAAATAATAAAATAAAATAACCATATGTACCAATTACATTTTCTTTCTTCCTTTTTTTTTTTTTTAATCAAACAGATATCCATATCAATATAGCCCTCTTTAAGTCCACTGCCAAGACAGACATACTTGTTGATATTGTCTGAGGCCCCAATGCTTAATGACGATTTGGTGCAAGCCATGCATCGTGGTCACATAAGTACTTGCTGGGGAATGTATGCTTTGGGTTGATGTGGTACTTTGCTGGTACTTAGTTGGAAACACATCAGTGTGACAACTTCTTCATGTCGGTCAATTGTGCCATCCTGGGTTTTCTTTAACTCAAACTTTCCATCTAGAGGCAAATATGTTGTTTAGAGTTGTCCATTTTAATCTTGCTGATTTTGCCACCAGATAGCATTGAGCACCAAACCAAGCATTGAGTGGAATTTCAAGTCCTTGTGCGCTGTACATGTGTTGACTGCGTCAAATTTGTTAATCAAAGTAATCATTTTCTATATCTTTTTAAACAAAAAAATGTGGGAGGACAGAATTGAGTTATCAGCTAGATGGAAATGGACATAAATTAATATCTTGCCAAGTCTGTGGTTACTACTTCCACCGAGTGTCTCCTTTTGCTCAAGACAACACTGTCTTGAGCGTTACCGATGCAAATGGAGCAAAAATGGAGGGGGGGCTTTCCGACAGCTGCGGTTGGGCAGGAATTTCTTGCTGCCTTTCAGTCAAAGCTAGGAGTTAAAATATCAAAGTGGATTGAGTGTTTGTCTTTAACACTCATCAAAAAGAAACAGGACTACAGCGTCATGTTCAGATGCAAATTGTGCTTCCTTGAAATGAATTAATTCGATGGTCAGTGTCCGTGACTGTGAGAGTAGAATGGGATTTCAGTGTGAAGGTCACACTAGTGGGCAAAATCGGTCAAGAACGGAATTAAAAAGTATGTTATTGTGGGCTGAAATTCTCACGCTCTGCTTCTGTAACCGCTTAAATGAAATGCAATCATATTATAAATATATCTTGTAAATATATCTAATCCACTGAGATTTATCTGACCAATTATGGTCTAATACATGCTGGAAATATCAACAGAACATTCATTTGACACGGGCTTCCAGACCAAAGGTCAGAGGCGAAGGCTTGATGTAATGAAGGAGGTGAGGAGCTGGCCAGAAGATACTAAACCCCTCTAGTAAAAAGTGCTGGGTCAGCCTCAATCTTAGGGGAGCTTTAGCTCAGTAATCTCCCCACGGTAAATCCTAAAAGGTTCAGGCTTTGGTGGTGTTGGGAGGTTTTTCATGGGATACTTGTTTCTGTTTGTGTGTATAGGGATGTGTGCATGTAGTGGTCACACACATGCAATCAAGAGCCTCAAGCGCAGGGGGGTGGGGGGGTGGGGGGGTACTTTTCCGACTATTACCCTTATCCTCCGACCATTACTCCAGATGCCAACTGACACAGATACTCAGTGTGGAATTCTAAGTGTATAGACTTTTAATTCAGTCATTGTATAAACCTGAATGTATACCGTTTATATGTCTTTAATCCAACTTTCCTTCAACATTGTCCTAAAAATGACAGGATAACAAACACTGTGCCATTATAGGGTTGGATGTAAAATGTGAGAGGACATTAATGGGAGAGGGATATTGATGAGAGGAAAACTAAGGGGAAATTAGAAGGGGAATGTAAAACAATTATATAAATCAAAATAAAAACCTCAACTGCTACATATAGTCTTGGTTTTTGATTTTCTTATCCTGCGTATGTGTTTTAGGTTAAAGTTTTTACAGCTGTTCAGACGTCCTTGACAAGTAACTGATCGTGATAAGAGACATTCATTTCATTAACTTACATCCTTACATTCCTTGCTCAATTTTTCGTCCACCTCATTCTGTTTTTCCATTAAATATATTTTAATGCAGTATTTACTCGCTTTGGCACTTCAAATGTAAATTGAAAGAAAACCTTGAAATTATATTTCCTGACTGTTGTCATTATTTTGACCTTCTCGTGGGATGAAGTCTCTCCAACAAAGCACTTCTGCATGTCATTGTTTTAGAAACAAACATCTTTTATTCTATTTCAATGTAAGTAGTGTATGCAAGTAAACCAGATGTAACATCCCTCCATGCCACCTGCATCTATTGTGGGCTGGTGAAAATCCACATTTTGTGTACTCCCCTTTTTCCCCTCTCCTCCTTTCTGTTCCCCATCTTTTAACAGGCAACCAGGTCACAGCCCATCAGTGTGTTATGGCCAAAGCCAGTGGGGTGAGACGAACATGTGAGCAAGTGCAAAAGCACAGTTTTGTTATAAACCTAGTGGGCATCAAAACAGTAGCCTGGGAGGGCCCTGCAAGGCTACATCCAACTGCAGTCTACATTATTTTTCTTTTAAAGTAAAAAAATCCCTTAACTCAGCTCATGTTACACCACCTTCAGAAATAGTTGCGACTGTATCTGTTGCACACGTCGGATTTTTAAGAGGGGATCATTTTTGTTTTCAAAGAAAAAATGACATTGATATAATTTATTATTATAATTATAGAATAAAAAGATCATGTGGAAGAAAAAATTGCAATCCAAATTCTCCTTTTATCAATACATATATGAACATCTTTAAATTGGGGATCCATGTCAGGAATTAATGCAGCCTCAGGGCGGCACAGGCCAGTGTCTCCCAGAGCCAGACTTGAGGGGGCACAAGCCAGGAACATAGGGTAACTTGTAAGAGTAGAGGTAGGAGCACACAGGTAGACTACATCTTGTACAGATGAGGTAATCGGAAAGAGATCAGTGACTGCAAGTTAGTGGCAGGTGAGAGTGTAGCCATAAAGCATAGGATGCTGGTCTGTAGGATGACTCTGGTGACAAGGAAGATCAAGAGGACAAAGGCAGAGCAAAGTACAAAGTGGTGGAAGCTGAAAAGGGAGGAGTGTTGTATTGTTTTCACGAAGGAGTTGAGAAAGGCCCTGGGAAGTCAGGGAGAGCTTCCAGATGAGTGGACAACTACAAACAATGTGATCACGGAGACAGAGAGTACTTGGTGTGTCGTCTGGAAGGAAAGTAGATAAGGGGACTTGGTGGTGGAACGAGGAAGTGCAGGAGTATATACAGAGAAAGTGGTTGGCACAGAAGAAGTGGGAAACTGAGGAGACAGCAGACAACAGATCGGAGTACAAGAAGATGCAGCATAAGGTAAAGATAGAGATAGCAAAGACAAAACGAAGGATGTAAAATGACTTGAATGCTCAGTTGGACAGTAAGGAGGGAGAGAATGATTTGTACAGGTTGGCAAAACAGAGAGATAGAGATGGAGAGGATGTACAGCAGGTCCAGGTAATTAAGG
>CAAKHD010013733.1:0-73774 GCA_901007705.1 Fistularia tabacaria | reverse complement strand
CCCGCGGCCCGCCTCCGCTGGTGCGCCGCGGGGGCGGCGGCGCGCGGGGGGGGGGGGGGGGGGGGGGGGGGGGGGGGGGGGGGGGGGGGGGGGGCTTTGGCGGACATTAAAGGGTGTGGCCTCTCACCCAGAGACGGAGGGCTTGGAGGGGGGCGTGGTTGTGTAGCATATATATACTGGCGTTCCCAAAAGTTTTGGAGATTAATTGTTTGTTGGTGTGTCTGCATTAAAGTTTGAACTCCTCCACAACTCCGCTGTCATTTCCTCGTCAACACACTACAATATCTCCACTAAAAAGGGCATTGACATTTATTGCCATTCCCCCAAAGGATTACTGTTACTTTTGTTAAAAAAAGTAAAAATAAGATTGGAATTAGGCTAGGCTGTTGAGAGCTTGTTTTCAGGGAAAAAGTAATTGAGATCCTGCTAGTGAAGAAACCCTGTTAGATCAGCTGCAGTGTTACTGCCCCTTTCATGGTAGCTAAGCTCCATGCACACAGATACACTGCATGCTCAACAACTGGTGCTCTATTCGCACAAAAAAGGTTGGCTAACTGTATCTTCAACAAGTGTTTACAGAAGAGTCACAAACAAAACTAGGCAAAACACCCGTGTCTGTGCAAATCAAATTAACCAATAAACCAGGAATAAATGGATGGATAAATAATTTACTGTTTTCCCACAAATTCATCCCAAATGTAAATAAACAGCCAGCTCATCCAAACTAAACTGTCTTCATGTTACTTGCATCACATGCAGAATATAGGTTTTCATTTATTAATTCAAACTTGTAAACCCAGAAAAATCTTCTTCCACTATTGCTGTGAATTCGTGAGCAACTCAATGTGTGACTGTGAGGTTGGTCATAGTATTTGAAGTGCAGTTGTTTGATCAGCAATACTGATATGAAAAATACTATTTTTGGAGTGGTCAGGAGTAACAAGGGCCGGCTGGTTCCAGCCACTGCAATAGACTTAAGATTCATCTGCTCGTGGGAGTGTAGTACAAAATGTTCTACAATTTTCTGAGGAAATTGCAATATTGGTGTGGGTGGAATGAAAGGATCCTGATTTTGGCCATTTTAAGTGTCTACATCCTCTCCGCAGATAAATGGTGTGGATGTGCAAAGTCTGCTTTTTGGACAGCATTTGGCAAGAGCGCCCAGATATAATGAATACTTGTGTGGACGTGTGTGTGTTTGTGTGTGTTGTGTATTCACAGCAACTGGTGTGGTGGACCCGAGGGAATCTTGCTGAAACTGGAGTATATTATGTGACCGTTGCTTAATCTGCATTTCTAATGTTTAATCAGCTCCCACACCACAAACTGGGCTTCTAATGAGGTGTTGACTCTTCGTCCCCCAAAATACACAAACGCACACACAAGGGAATCAGGAGGCTGATCAGTGACAATACACATATTCAATACCCCTGAGACGCTGACAGTTAATTAACTTTCTTAATTTTGACTCATGGTGTTTGGAAGATGTTCACCGTGAAAGTGTAACACTATCAACTCAGCACTTCCTACAGTTAGAATTCCATTTAATAATGGACCCAAACACGCCCATTGGAAGCCCCAGCTGAGCAACCAGTACAGCTTTTCACCTACACAAAGCTTCAGGGCACCTACCTGCTAGGAGAAAGCATGGAACCACGACAAGCTAATTAGCCCCGCAAGGAAGGAAATGTATTTAGGAGTTATTCTAGCAACAGGTTTTTCTGCCTGATTGAATCAAGCTGAAATTAAACTTGAATTCCCTTCCAGGGTTTTTTACAGTAAAGCTGTAAAGTGGTTTGCAGCAGTACTGAAGCACATACACAGATAATGGCATCATCTCATTGTGTTGACAAAGACATTTGTTTTCATTTTAGGTGCCCAGATGCCTTTTGCACATACACTTAGCTTTCAATGGCTCATCAATATCGAAGTTATAACTGCCCAGAAAAACACTCGGACGTGAATTTTTTTTACATGAGCTGCACTGAAACATTCAAACATTGATCAGATTGACCACTGACCAAATATCAATGAGCATTCACACTCAAGCATGTGCAGCTGAAGATCTCTTGTGTCAGCTGTACTTACTAGTAAAGAACTTCATTGGCTTCATGTCTCTCATAGCGCACTGTTTCACACATTATTCTGCAAGGACAAGAAAAGAGAAGGAGACAAATTAGCCAGTCAGAATACACAGGGAGCCAGGGGAGGTTTTTTTTTTTTTTTTAAATCAAAAATCACATTGCAGCTGAAAAGAAGGGGAACAATTCAAAAGCACCTTCATGAAATAGCTTTCACAAACCAATAAGATATAATGCACACAAAGGGAATGTTTATCTTTTCTCTATCACCAGTATCTTGTTTTTTTTCGTTTTATTTTTGTCACTCAATGTCATGGAATGTATAATGCAGAATAAAAACTTGGCAGATGAAACTGAAAAGCAGCTCAAGGTGCGTGCACTGTGTTTATAGTAAGTATGTACTTTCAGGAACGGTGCACTGGTGAGGCTCCTGTACAAGTAGAGGTCTATTAGTGGGGCTGGGGCAGCACCCACATTGAGATCTGATCACTCCAGCCCAAATCTGGGACGCTTTGAGGCCATGTTTGGTGGCTTGGAGCAAAAATGAAGGACTGCGGGATCAGGTGATGTCCTCAACGTGAACAGGACAAGTTTGGTATGTTATTACAATTACAAACCGGTCTTAATCTCAAAAAGCCCACAAGGCCTATTACAAGGGTGTTAAACATCTTGGGCGATTTGCCTGGAATAAGTCAAGGAATTGGCTCAGTCGATATTTCATTTTAACCTTCAATCTATTATGTGTGGGATTGTAGCACCACATCCCAGTTTATTGTTTACAAGTGAAAATAGCACGTGTTTATTCGAATACTGAGTGGGGAAGAGGTCACTCTCATATAGAGAATCACTTGGTGCCTGGAGTGAACTCAACCACTTAAGAGTTGTCCACTTGGGATCAGATCACTTAGGATGCAAGTAAAGGCTATGCAGAACCAAGACCTCATTTACTACCTCATGAGAGATGCCTAAAGGTCTGGGCAATCGACGAAAGAACTTATCGTTAAGAACATTTATTCATCCACTACTCTTCTAAATTAAACACGTAATCACTTTATAATCCCATTATTCCCATGAACGAGTCACAGAAGACAAACTATCTTAATTCATTAAGTTGTTGGATAAGAGTCATGTATTTCAAAGGTACATCTTTGACTGTAGTTTTAACATTACGCATTAGGGAAATAAAGATCAAATAAGGATATCAGGATTTTTCTCAAAAACTAAAGATGTGTCTGAGTGTTAAAGACCGTAAAATACAGGAACTCATCGAAACACAAGCAGCTTTAAAATCAGTTTGGGCAGCCGCTATGGTGCAGCTCCATTACACAAGCACAGAAAAACAATCCTGACTCAGAAGAAAAAATAAAAATCAAAAACAGGGGAGCCACAGAAGAAAAACAACACATTCCTCCCAGATGAAATGTGGGGAGAAAAAAAGACCTATAACATAATCCCATAGTTAGTGGGATGTCTGGCTGCCTGGGAGTTTTTTGCTTTTTTTTTTTTTTAAGTTGACAAAACCAAAGTGGGCACAAGTGGTGGGTTCGTCTGTGGGACCACAGGGACATTCCTCGGGATCCAAACGCAGGGGAGGGAGAGAGGTTATTGTGGGGTTGGAGGACTCTGAGGGGTCACGCAAAGGAATGCTCTAGCTCTCGGATAATGTTCTGCTACATTGTTCCCTCACTTGTAATCCACATGTATGCACAGGAGGCACACCAGGAACAGACTAGGGACATGCAGTTTGGGAAGTGGACAGCAGACGGAACGATGGGCAGACTAATGAGGTGACAGGAGAGCAAGAGGCAAATCCTGGGAAAATTAATGTCAACATCTGTTTTTTATTATGATGATTTTTTTGTAGAATTTTCATTATGCACTTGTCTGTCCACTCTCAACTGATGTCTTGATCAGTGAATAAATTTCCCTTCTCCTTAATGGGTTCATAGTCTTAATCCCAGTTTACACAGTGCAGTTTTTGACATTCTAATAAGAAAGAGAGGTTACCAGCTTCAGAAATTGCCTTTCTATGTTGCGTGCAGAGGTCCTAGAGGAAATCTAGAAATGCAGGTTGTTTATCTCTCAACCTGGCCGCTGCTATGACCAACGTCTACTAACTAACCAAAGTGACCCTGGAGGAAAAAAACCTGCTCAACAGCAATAACAGTTATGGGTATTGCTTGAATAGGGCAGTTCTTCTTCTAGGCTAAGTGTTCTGCTGCAGGGCATGAAAGGCTACAAAGCCATCCTGTGCTGGAAGACTCATGGCTCATAATGCAAACTGTGGCAGGATTCTGGAGTGATCCATGTCAGGCAAGTCTGCGGTGTCGGTAGGCCTCTGAAGCATTAGGACCTAGATTTGGTGATTTGGTGAGCAGCAACCGATACATACATAAAAGACAGAACCTTGGTTCAGGGAGTCTTACATCTGCTAGAGTATTGTACTTTTGCACCATGATTGGCAGCACAACATTTGATTTTGAAAAACAAGACTATGATGAAGAGGAACAAAACATGCAATGGTGTTTTTTTTATTTTTTCCAGTTGTTCTTTGAGCACCGTCACGCGAAGAATAATTCTTAAAAGCAAAAAGGGATGCTGACTGAATTACTTTTTCATTCAGTCAGCAGTCATAGCATTGTTTTGTTCTGAGAATTTTAAGTGTCTGGTGCCTGAAAGCAAGGATTGTTCCCAGCTTAAGTGGGCACTAAAGCTTAGGGATTGGAGTAGCAACATTCTACGTTGTCTGGACACTACGGTTTGTACTGCCCAAACGATGTAGTGACCATAAGTATACAATAAAAATGTTACAGGTTGCATTCAGGCCTAATAACGTGTTTCCAAAAACAATGAAAATATGTAACAGACAAAGCACCAACTCAGCATATTTTCAGTAGATTTCAGCACAGCAGGCCAATCGCTGCATGAAGTGTGTGTTATTGTTGGCTTGTCTGTGAGGGAAACTGTCTGAGGTGCTTTGGACTGTTTTTTTGTTGGTTTTTTTTTCTTGGGGGGGAGGGGCGGCTTTTGGGTGCCAGTCAAATTTAAGGATGAATTTCAGAGACTTTGACATTTTATAAGCCAGATTTTTTTGCTTTGTGGAAAGTCAAATAATTCCAGCCAGTGAGTGGTTTGAGAGGTAGCTGGATGTGAAAACCAGATTCAATTAATTAGAATCTGACTGGCGGCTTTGTGTTAATTTTCCACCCCTGACGACAAGTGGTATGAAAAGGGCTCCAAAGAGTTGTCACTCTCTAGTTGTCACTCTAGTTTACGTCTGGAACTGGAGCGCTTTGAATGTGAAGCCCTCTGGTGAGCTCAACACCAGTGAAAGATGCTCACCTCAGCTGGTGCTCACGTAGATTGGACAAGGCCTCCATCCCGTGGAGATACGAGTAGACAATCTCCAGGTCCTGAGGAAGAATAGCAAAGTTTCCATCTGACTTGTCTGTAGACACTTTATAACATTCATTCATTTATTATGCTACTTAGCCTGCACTTAGTGTTGCACAGGTGCTGGAGCTAATCCGGGCTGCCCTTCATCACAGTTTAGTTTGTAGCAGTCTTTAGTTAACCAACTGCATATGATTGTACTGTGGGATGAAACCAAAAATGCAAACAACAATACAGTCACCCCACTGGAATCCAACCAGGAACCTTTTTCCTGTGTGCTGGCATGCTAACTACAGTACAGCAATACCATCCCAGATGTAACATGATAAATGAAGATCGTCACTGTTCCTGAATAGGCCTTTAATTGAGAATTATCACTTTGGTGTCTGATCATTTCATTAAGTCCAATCAAGAGTTCAGCATTAAATCTTCAAATTACGAAACACATCACATCAATGGGAGTTGTAACTTAGTGTAAAGTTATTACTTAATGTCTGCTTCAATTACTTCAATGGAGGAGCAAAGTTGGAGATGCACCTTGAACAGGGGTTGACTTATGATGATCAAAATACGGATTTTCTTGCTTCAGTGCACAGAGTAATTACTAATACAACATCATCAAGTTCATTTATCTGTGCGAGTTGGCAGTGAAATTGAAAGTGATAAAGCAGGCAGCCGAGGAGTAAAACAAAGCGACCACGCTGTCCATCTATAAACTCGCCATTGAATGACTTCATGAAGTGACCCAGTGGGCAACTCTGATAGTTTGGCCTGAACCCGAGCTAGAGATGAATTTGACTGGCCTCCCTCAGATGCAGCCATCAGCATAGCCACTCCACTGTCTGCCCATACACACTAGGCCACTGACTGCAAGTATATCTGTTTGAGTGTGAGTGTGCGTGTTAGTTATATGGCACTGTTGCAGCTACTGGGATGCCTTTGTTTGTGGCAATTGGAGGTAGATGTGGTGACAACATAGTGGTGGGACAACAGACCGTCTGTGTAAAGACCCTGCCAGACTTACGTAAACACACATTAGAACCACAGAGAATGGCCACCCTGTTCTTGGTTTCTCGTTTCTCACGGTAGCAATTTAAAGACTAATGGAAAAGTATGTGTAATTTTGACCACAAATTGAGGCTGAGGGTTAGGGAAAAAAATGTGTATCAGGATATGTAGAGGACTATTTTTCCCTATAGATACAGAGCGCCATGCTTAGGTGTGAAAAATCATGTCAATGAAGGGATGAGGTCACACAGAATAAAAAAAAAAAAAATTGCTGGCTTTTTTGCAATACACAGTCATATTCACTCGAACAAGATCCTTATGTTCACAGTGTCTGTGGTCTGAGAAGCACAGAAGCTGTGGTTACACAGCAGCATGTTCAGACATATAGTGCCACCTATTGGGCAGACTGGGGAACACCAACCTTTCGGGACAAATTGACCAAACTGCACAAATCTGAAGGGATTACTCAGCTGCACAATATCGATTAGAAAGGAAAATCAAATAGTTTTGCATGTCAGAGATAATGTGGCATAGAATCCATTTGATGTCAGTGAACAGCTATTGGAACGAGAAAGGGATTCACACCTTATATTCAGTAGACAATTCTCGATCCCCGTAAAAGATGTGTCATGGGAGAAGCCTCACAATTCTAAACAAACACCTATTCTTTACTCTTATGGAATAGATTCCACGTAGGGTTTATTCGTGGGCAAACAAAAAAGGTCCTGGAATTCCGAGACTGCGTAGAGCTTGAAAAGAACTCCTTCGAAGCCAAATGACAAGTAATCCAGACGGAAAAAGACCACTAGGTGTCAGTCTTGCGAGTCTTATTTTTTTTCGACCTCCATTCCAGTGACATCATGGTGAATGAAACAGCGCCACTCAAACACAGCCTCACAGGGAGAAATATGCAAAACCATCAATTGTGGCTTCAGTCTCAAATATTTCAGATTGAATATATGGAAAGAATGTAAAGGACCCCATCTTTTCCACTTCTTGGCTCACAGTTTCGGGTCCGATTTTCTTTTTTCTCTCCCTACAAGCCAAGTCTACCAGCCAAACACACGTTAAAAAGGGGTATGCCTTGTAAAGATACGTGTATGTTTAAGGACCTGAGTATCAAAGTTAAAGCATGTTTAACAATAACTAGGAGAAGGCTCTGAGCTTTTTCCAGTTATTATCAGCATTTTTAGGAATGATTAATTTTGAATAATTTTAAATTGTTCAAAGAGTAAGTGTTAATGGTTTTGCTCGCCAGTTCCGAATTGCAAAACAGTTACTGTTTCATCTGTGCTTTTAACAACACTTAACCTGCATAATTTTCATTAAAACTGTCTGAACTTAAAAAAATTTAAAAAAGTGGGTACAGGACTGAAGACATTGAGACGAAGGGCAGTGAATAGCTGAAAGTAGGACATGATGATTAAGTCCACATCTCGCCAATATTCTCTTTATTGTACTCGGGGGAAAAAAAGACTTGTTTTCATTGAAGAAAAATATGTTTTTTTACTCAAACTACCAGCCTCCCCCTGTAAAACCATCTAATCCCAACCCCATCCTTTTCCAACTAATCCTTCCAGGAATACAGGTGGCCCCAACCAGAGGAAAAACATACCAAGATGCTGTTCCTGATAGAGCCTCGGAGATACTTCAAAGCTGTTTGCTCAAAAGTAATCCTGGCATTTCTCACATACCAGTCAAACGCATCTTGTTAATTTCCTGTGGCTCCTCACCCAATGGCGAACAACGTGTCATAACTTTGCACCTCCGTTTGTTCGACATGTCAGCAACACAAAGCAGCCAAACAAGTGAAGGCATTTCCTCTCGATGCAAACAATAGCAGACCTTGTATTCCACATTCAGGGGGCCAATGACATACAAAGACACGCCAAGTCATCCTCCATTTTCCACTCATTATACAAGGCCCCAGAGGAAAGGGGTGCAGGATTGGGCCTGGAGCCAGCCTGTTGAGTAGCAAAGTATTCAGTAGGCAAAAAGGGGACAAGGAAGCTGTGGTATTTTTCCGCCATTGTATACACTGGAACTTACAAGGATATAAAAGACCCTGGGGTTGGATTGAAACCTTATGCAGACCCTGCCTGTTAAAAACTGAACCACTGACATGACTGCTATCAACTAAGATGACACATTATAATAAATGGCGTCTGAAACAGTTTGCCTACAATATCGAACAAGATGTTCCCAGCACGGAATACCCTGTGGACACTTGCCCGAACTCTCCTTTGAGTGGATGCAAAATAAAAAAGAAAAGTACTGATAAATGTCAGCCTTGCAGTGTTAAATTCTTTATGTTTAAAAAATGTGTGGAAAAATGACCCATTAGTTTAACAATTGACAATATCTAGAACTGTGTCTTCTTTTCTTATCTCCACACACTGCTGTGTCTGCTGGCCTGATAGCAGCGTGTCCTCTGGGCCGGCCCTCTCACTGCCATGCAAGTGGTCAACGTTTTTAATTCAATTGGTTCTGGCAAAGCAGAGATAACAGACCCCTCCGTGCACAGAATCCACCAAAGGGGTCTCAAAAGAAAGGGCTGGGACCATTTTTGAAAACAATAGGAGAGTGTGGGAGAGATAAAGCCCCTCATAGGTGAAGGACATTTCTGATGACAGGAGCTTTCCCCGCAGCTGACAGATATTCAGATATCTGCCTATCAGCAGGAGTGTATATTTAGTGTGAAAAAATCCACAAAGAAATTATTCACAAATGCCACATTCTTTAAAATTAGCATCACTGAGTGTGTGAAATTAGCACCGAGTATGTGAAATATCACACTTAGTGGGGACAAATGAATACACATGTTTTTTAGAGCATGTTTAAAAAGAAAATCTGGAAAGATAGAGCAGGATAGGTACTCTGTGTTGTCATTCATTTAATTACTGCTTTAGTGGAGTGATTTAGACTAGAGACAAAGCATGACTGAAGCCACCTCTTGGCTCCCAAAAAATTTTGATAAACTTGTTGAGTTTGAGCTGTGTTTAAAGGTTGTCAAAGTACCGCTAAATGCAGCATGATATTGTTGAATGGTCTGCAACACAGCTGCTGCATCAAATAATAACTGAAGTCCAAAACACGTCAAGCACAAGTTAGTTGGAAATGAGTTCAATTTAAAAGAACTAAATTGCAAGGTCAAAAGATTATACGCTACACCATCGGATGTGGATGAAGATGTAGCTGCGTCTTCAAAACGACACAATACCAATGTCGGCAATTTTCCGTGTTTAAATCAAACAGTTGGTTTCACATGACATGACATTAGCGTCAAAGGGTGCATTTAGCTAAATATGAGCATTGAAATCATTTGGTTTTAGAGCTCAGGCATGGATACAAAAAAACCCTCATGTATAGAATACTAATGCTCAAAGTTTTTATAGCAGCTTCCAGATGTATAACAGATCAATTAAAATCATCAGACTGATATCTGTGTCAGCCTTTGATTTAAAACAAATATGAAACTGTCCCCTGAAAACTACAGTGTTACTTATCATTATAAGTATATGTATTTGCCAATTGTCAACATACTTTATAAATGAGCATCAATTTGGTGAGTGATGATGTACTAAGCTTCCATGAAGAGCAGGAATTCTGGTGTTTTGGGGGGGAATTATAGCTGCATTACATTACATGTTTTGGTGATGTTTCAGATGATGGTGATTAGAGTGCTCGCTGAGTCACCCGGCGGCACAAATCTGCTTTGAATCCAACAAATACACAGAATATGACCATTATTTAGGATCAAATCAACATTCTCGGAACTTCGGTTGGAAAAGTATTTCTATTTCCTCCCCACAGTGGCCATCAGTAATCCACTGAGTATCACGCCCCTTTTTTTACCCCCCTGACATTGCATTATTTTATTTTTTCAGTAACGTTAGCTCTCAGACCAACATATTGTATTTACTTTTATTAATGCACAATCTTTCAATTTGTCAGATGATGATGCAACTTCAAGGGAAAATGAAAATGACTTGTCTGGTTGTTAGAGCTCTCTCTGCGAATGTACAGTAACTACATCAGAATGTCCTCCACAAATCTTTGAAAGTCAATCCGTGTTCACCTACATCACGCTCAACAGCTACAACTGCGCCTACTCTGAAAGATGCAAAAGGCAAACTTCATTACGAAAACAAGCATTTGTAGATAATGCTGCTCGTCATTTTCCAAATTAAAGAGGAAAAACAGAACTCACGTGTTCTATTAAAAAAGAAGTGAAAAATTAGCATTATGATGTTTCTTTGACCTAACTTGAAGCCCATTTAATTGAATCAACCACATTATGAAGTGATTTTTTGAAAAAGGCAAAACCATCCGCGCTGCATCCAATCAATGTGCCCTGCAGGTTCATTTAAGAATTTGTTCTATTAATGTTGCAATCTTACAAGTTTAGTTTCATGTTACTATTTCATAACCTGGTGAATGAGTCACAATGTGTGTCTGAGAGCATTTTAGAGTAGCTGGAATGTACATTGGATTAATTTTAAATGAGGCAACCTATTGATCGCAAGCTTACTCACAGGACAAATCCAGCATCCTAAACCAAGTTCCAAGAACTAAAGACATCAATCTGTTCTTACTATAAAACTACAAAGCTCATAACAATTAAGTGGATTTTCCCCAAATTTTCTCTGTTCATTAAAGTCTGATGAACAATGACAGTTGTGAAAAAATTATTCCTCACATGGAATAGTTGACCTGCTGGCTCCAAAGGAGGAAACAGCCAATCTTATGAAGATGAACAAAAAGAAAGGCAGACTTGAAGTGAGCAGCAGAGTGCCACCAAACCAGGAGAGAGATGTACCTCCACACTGTCAGACAACTCATTGGACAGTGCTGTCTGTTCACATGGAGAAAAACCTTACCATTTAATGTCCAATTTGAGCAAAATTTTGAACAACCATTCTGTGCAGGGTGGCTTTCAAGGGAGCAGGAGTGCTCTCTAAAGGCTATGATCACAAAATTAAGGATTACATTCAAAGATCAGTATGGATGAATTTGGTTTCAGGTCAGTAGCTGTATGCTGCATCTTCCCTCCAGTCTGTTCATTATGCTGCCGTGTGTAAGATGCTTACAATCATGATCCCTGGCGGCTGAAGGAGGACTGGCTGTTTTAATCACGGCACTTTCTGCAGGGAGGATTTGTTTTTCGTACGGTTACAGAAATATAGCTGCAAAAAAGAACAAATTAATACCCCCTCGCCTTGGGAGCGAGGACAACCTAGTTCTATAACAATTGCTTGCTGATCACCACCGGGCAATCTTTTCAGTCCTTACGCTCGCCCCTCTGAACTTTGCTGTGGCTGCTTCAAAGCCTGAATCAAGCAACAAGAATGTGCTATACAAACCTGATTAAAGCAACATAAACGCCATATTACGAAGCGCTTGCTTGTCTGGCGGTTAAAAAATATGAGATACAAATTATATCTAGTGTATCCATAACAGGCATTTATTTAACAGTTGTTAGGCTTCACAGGACATCCAAAGACAGCTTATTCCTTGAAGCTTTGACTTTTTTTTTGCTATGCCTTTTCTTTGACAACCATGACCCCTGATTCACTGATGTGGAGGTATTCCTGGATCCTGTTACTAGGACAGCAGAGGGGTTGTCTTGAGTGTGTGTTCAGGTTGAGGATCACATTCCTCAAATGACACTGGCAAGATAATAGCTCAGTGTCCACGCAGGGTGACACAGGCACACACAAGAGTTATGTTATGAAGTGGCCGTCCCAGCCATGTCTCCTGCCCCCCACAGCCTACAGACCTGTGGAAGTAGCCATTTGGTTCAATACATAAGACTGTTCCACTCTTATACTATGTTTTGGGTCTGAGGATTTTAGGCTTTGAACGTTGTTTTGGACAAAATAAGATAACTTAAAATTCATTTTTAGCTTTTAGGGAATTACAATAGCCACTTTTAACATTATGAATGAAAATAAAAGAAAATTATAATAAAATATGTATTGCTCCCAATATCCAATTATGATCCAATACAGATGTACAGGGTATCAGTTTACTCAAAAGCAAGTTCAAATACCAGTTTTTATGTCTGCTTGTTTTTGTGAGTCATTTATTACACCCTTTTGTGACAGAGAAACAAATAATATGAATTTTAAAAAAATAACTTTTTAAAGCCTTTCAGTCTCTTATCAAACATTGTTTGGGCAGCCTGACATTGCCGGAACAAATTGCAAGGGGAACTTGGGTCTGGTGTGTCACAGTCCTTCCCCCCACTTGTAAAAATGGGAAGGAATGGGTTTGCCCTGAATAGTGAAATTAAACACAACTCTTCAGCAAGATCTTTATTTAATTTTTTGGGGGCAAATCTTTAGGCTTCGCATCAATATGCATTAGTGCCATCACTGAACTTCATCTTGTTCGCCACTAGGCTGATGGCAATGAATGTGGAGGAATAATACAAACACCCATCAGGTCTGATGTACTCGTGCATTTTAGAATTGCGCTGTTAGTTGGAACTTATTAAACATCCTTAAATCACTGTTTCCTCTAAATCCAGCTAACTTAAGGTTGAACTTATTTTACTAATTGGATGCAATTGCAGTAGGGAAACCACCAAAAGTAATCTAGTCTTTCTTCACATCGCCACACCTGATTTCAAATTTGGTATTTCAACAAATTAAATGTTTGTCATCTCAGTCTTGCTGCAAAATGAAGTGAATATGACAGTATTGCAGACCAAACAAAAATTTTAAGGCAAATGATACGGAGCAGAGCTGCCTAATCAGGAGATAAACAGCCTGTGGCACTGTAATGAGGTAAACAGACAGCTAGGAGTCAGACAGCTTGTGTTGAAGGTTGGAAGGTCATGTTGCCAGCGGTGCAGTATCTGCTAATGGCAATATATTGCACTTTATTGTATGCTCAGCACATACACTGTCTGTGTCAGTGTGCCAAGAGGGACTCAGAAGGGCCAACCCCCTCCCCTCCACTGAAGTAGACAAAACAGCAGCGAAGGCAGTTTATTCCAAATGTGCATGGTGTTTGTCATACAACTCAGAGCCAGTAGTGTTATGCTCCACTGGGTGCAACTGTACTGTGTGCATTTATCTCTTAGACTCAAATTCTTGTTTGTGTGCGTGTGCGTGTGCGTGTGTATGCGTGTGTGTGTGTGTGTGTGTGTGTGTGTGTTTGTGTGTGTGTGTGTGAGTGTGAGTGTGTGTGTATTCCCTTGCCTTTGTTTGTACATTCCCTGTGTTAACATGGTGGCGAGCAGCTGTCCTTGAATATCTATTGACAGAGAGTGTGGGATCTGCTAGGTATTTTTATCCATTAGCCTATGTGAGAGAGCAGGTGGAGGCTTTGTGGGTTACAGCAAGGTCACACAGTGGTTCACAACGGTATGCCACTATCTGAGGCTGTTCTGGCCCAATGTCGAGGACTCGGTGTCATTTTCGCAAAGACGAAGCAGGTAAAGATAACGCTAGTAAAAGAGCTTGTTTTTGTAGCGCTACACTCTTCAGCAAATAGAATACATAGCAAGGTCAAACCCTATGGAGTAATTTTTTGAGATATATTTTAGTTTGATAAAGAAGAGTATCAACACTTTTCCAATGTGAATTGGAGCAGCACTACGTAAACCATTTGCCATCTGAATGAAGCTGGCGCCTTCAACACAAAGCTAATTAGGAGTCCTATTAACATTAAGCGCTCAGTGTTAACTCAAAAGGTTAATCTAGTACAGCACATGGCCTTCTCCCTCTTCCTCTTGGCTTTTTAATAAAGAAAGAAAGGCTGGGCAAATTATAACACTGGCGCCTGTTCAGATGTGTTTAAGAAAGTAAGGTTCTTGTTTGTCAACTGGGAATGTTTCCAATGTGCCGAGTCATCAGTCACTTTCACACCACCTTTCTAGAATATACTGAATAGAATTAAATTCAAATGATGTCCGGTGGCTGAAGTGGCCACTGGACCAGAACAACTAAGCAGTCATGGGCGGGATTTAAAGCACTCTGAAGTTGCTGATTATTTCCCACCGTGTCCAGGCAGCTGGTAGACATGGTGACTGCCTGGAACAGAAATCAGGGAGGCATGTGATTGAGCTTAACAGCACCTACTTGAGCTGCCTGTAGAAAACCCTCAAGAACCAAAATGCATTCGGTCTCTTGAGACATGCAAATTAAAGGGTGGCTGGACTGCACAAGTTGTAGGGTTTTTCACTGTGTTGTATCTTTCAGATGGGAATTTGACATTTTATATAAACCAGCACATTGTTTTGCTACTTTAACATATTGATCATAATCGGTTTTCTGTTTTCGAGAAAGAGGTAGGACAACACATGTTCAGCATCAACACATTTTTGTTCAAGAAAAATATGGAAGGTATTTTAGATTGACACAGTTTTTCTACATCTTGAATAAATCAAATGGTGATGTTGATTAAAATGCACTGTAGTAAAATCCTGTCACTGATGATGCATATTACTGACTATTACTGTGCTGCAATTGATTTTCTTTTTTCCTCACTCACACAATGCCATATCCCAGGAAGCACCACCTGGCACGGTTGAAAAAAATCCTTCTAATTATGAAATACATAATTGTTTGACATTATTCTGCAATATGCAAGTGTAAGAAAACTATGCTGGCGTAAGTAACAGGTAAAGGGACTACAATTTCAAATGGACTAGACAGTCGCTGTAAATAAGGCAGATCTGGATCATTTTCATTAGCGGTAATTCATACCGACATTGTGATTATAAATGCTTTTGAGATATTTAATGCAGACACTGGATAGTCAACATTGGATGCAATTAGGCATTTTCATGGTTAGATTGCTTTTAATTTCACTCATTACTAATTCCTATTGTTTTTTGGTGGTGCTGGTGGTAGTTTGTGTGTGTATTGGCTGTTTACAACCAATGTGTGTTTACAAAGAATCATTCGATAATTATCCCCATCAAAACACATCTTATCATGTAAGGTGGGATTAGTCCACCTAAAGAAACTTGGAGTGTCACACAGTGCATACTTGAGCTAAGCATGCCCCAACAATAGGGGTTCGTGTTTCATAGAAAGAAACTGGAATGATCAAAAAAGTATGCATGTTAAACAGAGATTGGCACAAATTCATCAGTGCAAATCAAGCTCTTACTGGGCAACAGTTAAGTGCTGGGGCTATATTAACTGTCATCATTTTTTATACATAAAAATAACTACAAGTCACCACTGCGGCTTGTAGCAATAGTCTGGTGACAGCATGTTAGCATGATAACACAGGCCATGAAAAAACAAGTTAACACTGATATCTTCTCTGTTTTACTGCTTTCAACAGAACAGCCAGTGAAAAATATGTTCTGAATTCCAGGTTTCTATTTTAGTTTCACACCACATGTCAGTTATTGTGGGAATTGAAAGTATTTCACAAATGTTATGACTGTAACATCTGTTGTAAATCAATCAGTTTGCTCTATGAATGATACAATTAATAAAAATTTTAAAAAATCTGTTCCGGTGTCAAACAGTAGATGGAAAGTTGTTCAAGAGATCTGGCTGAAGTTTGATCAGTATGTAGCATGTATGTGCATCGCATCACACGTAAAACGCAGTTTATGTTCATAGAAAAATGAACTACACAATGTGAAATTGGGTGACTTCTTGCTTTGAATGTGGTTTCTATGAATCATCTTTAAATCAGTCTTTCAAATTCAATGATGATCTGTTGAGTTAAACCAGTACAGAAATTTATAGCTGTCAGTTTTGAATGCTTTATATTACAAATTGACCATTTATAATACAATAAGTGCTATAGCGGAGTGTTATTTAAATCTATTTGAGGCTCCACTCAAGCTGTTAGTTACAACAGTGAATTCAAGATCAGGATAAAGACAATTAATGCAAGTCTAAAAGTGAACAGCAAGGTTGTTTAACAGCTGCTTTCATAGAACTTGTCTTCAGCTGCCCATACTTGAAGCTTGAAGTGCATTCAGCTGGCCAGATATTAGCAGTAACACTATCCTTAAACATTTACCCAACTTCCACTCCCTTGCCAGAAAACAATGTAAGTTTGTTCCACTTTGAGGGGTTAAACGTTAAAGCTACAGAGGTTCACTTCTTGAGTTCAGCATCATTCTAAACAAAACAATCTCATGTTAGAATATGATTCCTAATGCTACTTTATGCTAGGCAATATGTTGTGATGGTGTTCCCTCAAAGGGTTTAAAATAGTTTTGTTCTCAGATTAGTTACCATTGATATCAGAAATGACTAAAAGACAGGACTTCATTGTCCTCATCATTGTAGACTCTATAAAAGCTAGCAAAGGACCAAAGTGCTGTACCATGATAACCACAACTGTGACCACAGCCTCGTTCAGAGTCAACCGCTATACCAAACTATAAACACTCCTTGGGCACACAGCCTGCATCTGCTGTAGCTGTGCGCAATGATGTATAATCATGTGCTGGAATCATATCAGTGAATTAAAACTTTATCCAGACTTTATATCAAAAGGCTGCACATTGGTCCAGGAGCTTGGGGATGCTTTCCTGAGCTTTGTAGAGCTGAAATTATGATTATTTATTTTTACTTGAGCTATTAGATACTGTTCTAATGAGTTTGTCATCACTTGTTGCAGCTCTTTTAAGTAATTCTGAGTAGCTTAGTTCATGTCCCGCAAAGTGATGAGCTACAATATGTCTGCATTATGCCGAGAATTTTGACGAGGAAGTTATGATTTGGGGCAATTTGTTTTGTCTGCAGGTCAGCAGGAGTATCCTTAAACTACGAAGACATATTTTCAAAAAGTTAGACTGAGAGGTTGTAGAATTAGCAAGAGAAGGATCTGTTAAAAATAGCAAATTGTTGTGGAAAGCTATAAAGAAGAAAAATATATTCTTTAAAGGCTCTTAATGCAACTCTTGAATCAGCTTGAGTTATTTTACTAATAAACTACTCTCCAATAAAATGTTTCTTATAGATATGATCAAAGCTAAGCATGTGATACTAAAAGTTTTTTGTTTTGTTTTTTTTTTACAAAAATTAAGAATCAATCAAGAGAGAGAAAGTAGAGTAATTAGACTTCCTAGAAAAATAAACATGGAGACATAACCACAACAATGGTTCAATGTGGATTCAGTGGTGAACTGGAGACAAAGGGATCCCTCAGCTGTGTCACTGAACCTCATCGTAACAGGTCCGTACCCAGGAACAAAGCCAACTGTCTGGCCAAATGAAACTCACTCCATCTCGCTCAAACAAAGGCCTCAAAGAGGTGCAGTACTATAATCACAAAGTTACACAACATCACATAAAGATGAATTCATGAAACCTCAAAGGGAAGAGCAGGAAAAAAAAAACTGTAGGGTGGATAAAATAGGATGGGATGTGCTTTAATCTTCCCACACAAAAATGGCCCACTCATTCGGTAGGCTCAATGGTCCAAAAATATAAGATTCTCTCCAACCTTTGCCCAATTAACTCGACAATACAAGCAAAAAACTGGGCGGAGTGGAGGGTTACTGATAAAACAAAAACCCAAAAACCCATGTGATTTACAAATACGCCTGAAATACTGCAGTCTGTTTAAATCTACTCCACCCTTGTTTCACGTTCAGGTATTTGTGACTTCCAATAATCAATGCTATACATCTACTACTACTATATTAGTTATTCCATTATGGCAATGCTAGTCTGGCTATTGGTTGCTAGGAAACAAAGCTGAAAAAGTCTTTTACTGTGAAGAGACACTTTCGCACAAGCCAGATTTCCCTTCTTGAGCTCCAAGGACACAAACATTCCCATCACCAGAGGGACACTGGAATTATTTGGTTGAAAGACATTCCTGGTAAAGGCTTTCATTCAGATCTCTATGGGCGAGCATACAAAATAAAGAATAGCTAAATATTTTTAACAGGCGGCTGTCTTGAATTTGTCTGCTTTGTGGTGCAGACTGTCTTTAATAAACCTAAAAAAGATATAGTAAAAGAACAAACAAAATTGATATATTTACTTAGACTTATTAAACCATGTGTGCAAACAAATGGCTTATTACAAAAAGGAACTTGCTCAGCATTGCTAAATTTAAAGTTGTTGATTGTATTTTATGTTCATTGCTTGCTCGACACACCAAAAAGCCAAATGGCACAAAGACAGAGGAAATAAAGAATCTAGAAGATTCAGCAGGACAGGCAGGATGACAGGAAATCAAAACAAAAATAATATACATGATTTAGGAAATTTGTGGCTTTCAGCCCCCCTCCTTTAATTTTTTTTAAGTTGACACACTAAATTCCTAAATTGTTTATAATGCACCGTTGGCACAGTAAGCGTTCTATTGTTTGGACTGTTTCCAGGGGGTCTCTGGGATGCAACACTATCAACATGAACAGCATGTTCCCTCTGTGCTGGGAGGAAGCCAGCAGCTTTACCATTGTTAGCAAGTAGATGACACTTTCATCGCCGCTCTTTCATGGCTGGACACCACAATAGAGCTGGGTATCACGCCCACTTGTGTTAGAGACTCCAGCGTTTTATCTCGAAAGCTGCGATTGTCACATTGTACACACGTGAGCTGATGGTGTATCCCTGCACTGGCTTAAGATCACAGCAGATAGGGAGGCTTTTAGGCTAACAAGCTTTAAAGATCTACAATGAAATGACTGAAAATTATTTGCAGCTCCTCATACAATAAAACTTAAAATTTTATACTCAAAATTCTACTTGTCGAAGTTCAGCTCTGGAATCATATTCAATCACAAATTTCTCTTCCTTTTCAATGGAAACTTCCTGTTTACAGAGTTGCATTATGATCCCACCCAAGACTTTTCACTTCCCCCTAAAAGAATAGGCCTCAGCTCCAGATGGAAGGGGATTTTGGGCTATATCCTGAGGATGTTTTACAAAAGGAACAAAGTGAAACACCACCACATTCTTACTGGACTTCAGTTAAGGGTTTCCTTTTCCACCCTAAACAATTTATACAATTATTTTATTCTTTTCCTTGAATTCCTTTCCAGTTTGTCATATATATTTCCTTTCAAAAGATATTTTCCATTTTTGAGTCCTGTAAAGTTATATATGCATTTCTTTTGAAATGCTGAGGTGTTGTTCAATAATAGGAAGAGCAACCTTGAAATCAATTACTTTCTGGCCTATGTAGTACCTCTTAATTTAATGATTAGTCTGCGAAGTATGTAAATAAAAATGTATATGGATGGACAGACGGACAGACAGATAATTGAATGAAAATGAACTTAAAATGCATAAAATAGAATTTAAAAAAAAATTAATGTAATGATGGAGTTATGGTATTCCTATTGGACTTCGTAGAATTTAGCTAAAATAGCTATCCCCCGTGTCGCGACAATTTAATTGGTGGGATTCTAACCGATTTTGACAAGCAGAAGCTGGCTGCAGCAGGAATTCATTTTACTGGGTCCGCTTCCCACTTGCTGGTAGATTCAATGCACTCAAGCCTATAGGGAAGCGTGCATGAATGGCCAGTATCTTGGCGTCACATAATAATCAAATACAGTCCTCTGTTGGCCAATAATAGGCCACATGCAGCCCGACCCGAGGAGTATGACCAGCATGTCACATAAAGACAAGGGCTGACCCAAGACACGCATATGAAATCACTGTCATCAGATAAAGCAAGAACTAAAAATTACACCACAATGACATTTTTTCTCACAAAGTAACCACTGTTGAAACATCTAAGCTTACACTGACATTCCACAGATGACTAGACAAATCAAAATCATTAGCTTTCACAACAAAAACACCCAGAAAATGTTTTTAAAGCCACTTGCAATTTCTGCCTTTTTTTTTTTATTTGCTTTCCTGTGGATTTCGCTGCGAGACTGGTTTTGTACGGAAACTTGTCTTCGAAAGCAAAATTGATTTATGATTTAAGGTCTCTAAGGAAAAAAAAAACCCTGTTAACTGAATCAGACAAACAAGAGCATTTTTCTTTAAGCTTTTTGTTTGGGTTAGTTTTTTATCCCCTTAACATTTATGCTTTTATTTGACAGCACATTGAGAAAGACACAGAAAATTTGGGAAGCAGAGCAGAGAAATTACACATTCTAATTGTTTGGTCCAGGAGTCAAACCAGGGAAATACTGCTCACAGAGCACTTGGCCCTAATTGTACAAGCTATTTACTGAGCTCCCCTGAAAGTCAAACGTATTTCAAATCAATAAATAATTTGGATACTTTACAGGAGGTACTGGAAATCTGAAATTGCCTTGACTTCTCCCAGACGTGTATGAAAGCAAATGTCACTGTATATTCAATGAGACATTCATTGTTCTTTGATCAATAAGCTCACTAGTGCGTAATAAAAATGATAGCTGGAAGAGGGATTGCTTCTGGGGATTTGTTGATTACACTTATTTATCAAACGACTGGAGCAACATTTTATACAAAATGCTGTTGAGTAGATATCTTCTATAAAAGAGATTGCTATCTAAGATACCAAAAATATCAAATTAAGAAACAATGAAATTCATTAATGTGAAATCCACTTGTTGTGCTCTGCAGAACTATGTCTCCCTTGATGCACATATTGCACTGCATATGCGTAACCAGGATTACAATGTTATCCTCTAGCTGTAGCTTTGTCTTTCAGTTCTTTATCATAACACAAGTTCAAATCCATTCAACAACTTTCTCTTACATCTCGATTTACATTGAAGAATGCCACATTTGGGTAAGAATTCACTAGCACATCAACCAATGGTAGTCTAAAACATATCTGTCAATATAATTCCACTGAAATATTGGCGTATCTGACCTCTTTATCAATTTATATGAAAATCTAATTAACTTTGAGAGAAGGACTATTCAATCCGAAAGAGTGAATTAAAGTTGAACACTGAAGAAGATGTCAGTTAATTATCGGATACTACCTGCTACATTTGTGTAATAATGTAAGACACTTCTTCCACATCTTTGATGTTACCTCTTCGGTCGGATTGCGATCTCCAGCTCTTGCTGGAGTGGTTCACAGCCAAATATGAAGCAGCCAGGATGAGGATAGGCGATTCCAAATCGGAGACCATGTTTCTAGGTCAGAAAAAGGGACTTCACCTTTTTCTGATCGAGAACCATGGTCCCACTACGGATCTGGGAAGAAATCCTGCCCCAAGTATCTCGGTGTCTTGTTTATGAGTGAGGGAAGGATGGAGCAGGAGATCAGCAGTGATTTGGACTCTTCACCGGTCTGTGTAATTGAAGAAGGAGCTGATTCAAAATTCGAAGCTCTCTGTTTACCGCTCAATCTATGTTCCTACCCTCACCTATGGTCAAGAGCTGTGGATCATGACTGAAAATACAAGGTCATTCATACAAGTGAACGTGTCCAACTGGAAGGGGGCCCTGGGGAAGACCCAGAACACACTGGAGGGACCATGTCTCTAGGCTGGCCAAGGAATGCCTCTGGATCCCCCCCCGGAAGAGCTGGACCAAGCGGCCAGTTAGAGGGAAATCTGGGCCTCTTTGCTTCAGTTGCTGCCCCCGTGAACCGACCTTGGATAAGTGGCAGAAGATGAATGGATGGATGGACTGATTCCTTGAGGTAATTACTCAATAGTAGAATGGATTTCTAGCCAGCGGCATTTGCCATGACTTCATGTTGTCATAATTTCTAACCATTGAAGGGTTTCATTTTTCATGTGTGTCCAACAGTGTCTGATTAATCTTTACAATAGTCTATTCCTGATCGAGTACTTCATAAAATTCCTAAATGACACAGGTACAGACACAATGCCAAGGCAGTATGAATGGGGAAAAAAAGCTTTCTGACTTATCAGTAGTCTAGATTTGGTTTGGTAGAAGATTTATTATCGAGGATATAGTCTAGCAAAGTGTGTTTGGTATGGTTTTTAGCACCCAAATTCCAGCTAAGGAAGACACAAGTGCTTTAGAAATGAATTTGAAGTAATTCAGGTTGATCTAGATACATGGTCCTTCACAACTGCATAACGAGTAAGGATATCTGAATTCCTATCAAGGTAAGAATGAATAATGAGAAGGGTCTGTTGTCAGCAGGAATTGGTTTAAGTGCTGAGGAAATATATTGCTATATGGGAAAACGTCTGCAAGAGGATGTTGTTTGAGGTCAGCCAAGGCAAATGTCAATTAGTACGGTTGAGGTCTGAGGTGCCAATGTGCTTATGCTGTTTCATAAATAACACTTAGCTGTAACTGACATAAAAGGGCTTAGTGAAAAATTATTGCCCAACCCTTGTTAGAATGGTATACCATAATGTCACAAGAGTTAAATCAAATTGACAGGGCTGGAAGGGAATGTTGCGACACAGCAATATATACAGTACATTTCCACAACCTTGTCTCAGAGGTAATGCGTTTCAAACAACAAGAAAAGGAGCTCTGGTTTAAGACAGATTCCTAATAATCTCTCTAATTTAGACTTGAATCTGTTAGTGGGAGACTGTAATTGGCGATTGAGTTAGAGCTAGCTAAGATAATTATCCCCTGCCTTTCCAAAAGGAAGCAGGGAAAAGCTGTCAAACATTCCAGAAAGCATCAGATTACATTGAGGCCTTGGTAATGAACAAATATTTTCCCAAATGGGCAGCGGAGGGATGGCAGACTACAAAGTTGAAGACGTGACCAACCACAGGTTAGACGAACCCCCAGGGGACCAATTACAATGATAAGATTTAAACAAGACAGATATGGTGCAGCGATACATTCCACTGCACACAGGAAGTGGAACAACAGTGTTCCTAATGATTCCTGATTTATATTAAGGGAAACAATAAAGTGTAGGGCTGACTTTCCATTTTCTTATTTTTCCCATGACAGTTTTAGTTTCGACAACAGTTTTTTTTTTGGGGGGGGGGGGGTTCTGCTCAGACTAGCATTGCAGTGAATCCTCAAGTTCATGTGGCAAATTATCTCTTGCTTACCAATAAAGCTGATGACAAACTGCAGTTTTGCATGAGGTATTAAAAAAAAAAAAGCACAAAAAAAAGGTTTCAAATTCCATTTGAAGTGACGTCAGAGGCCGATATTCTTCTCCGCAGCTTGTTTGGGCACTAGAATAGAACACACACTCAGCTGTTTACCTGCTGGCTGATCGCTGATACTTGTTAGCATGGCACTCCCTAACACTGTCATGAAAATTTCACAATTACGGAACGAAATAGAATTGTAGACAACTGCTGAATCAGATGCCTGTGACAGACTTGAGCAGGTTATAGAAAGTTTGGCTGAATACTCTCCCCAAACAAATACCGTAATCACAGTACGTTTCGATCGCATCGAAAAGGGTGCTGATGGCCGGGCGTCCCCCTCCAGGCACCACCGCTTGGTGTTGTTGAAGGACTGAGAAGGTGCCAGCAAGGGCAACATCACTGATGAGAGTGTCTGCCGATTACAGTCGACCGGGATTCAGTAACTTTTCCAAAAATGGTCTGGCTTTATATTATGTTGGCTAGATTATTCCTTGCCCGTAAATTGTTTAATACGTTTTTTGACATATTTCATGACAGTTTAAAGCTGGAACTGATGTATAATCACAAAAACATATTCATATATGAAGAGAAATACTATCACCATAATATCTCTACTTTCCCATTTAGAAATCATCATGCATCCTAACGCCTTCTCTTCAATCTCATTCTGAATAGATTACTTTTTCAAGATTTAACCTGCCAATGAGGGGGCCATTGCACATGGCTACAGGTGGAATACTTGGAAACAGCTAAGTTAGTTTTACTGATAAGGTATTTCTTTAGCGACACTTCACCAATGTTTGCTCCATTAGAACATTGCCAAATAAATAATGGACCTTGACTCCAGAATATTATTTTGCCATTGAGGATACTGAATACATTGGACAACATGGTGATTTTTTTTTAAGTATCCTTGATCTGCTTTATCCTTTGTACAATATGTTTAACAAAGACCATAAAATAAATTGCAAAATGCCAAATCTGATTTATGTCAATATCAATTGTTTTTGAAAACAAAAATAACACTGGGACAAGTACTGAAAAACTGTTTCTTGTGTAAGATTAATGATTGATTGCTTAGTTGTTAAACTTTTATATTTTGTTTCATCTGGGTCTTATTTTGCAAAAACAAAATCAATATTTCAATGATCCCAGCTCATTTGGGGTAAATAGTCTAGATACTTTTCTTTGGTTTTTGATCTTTTCATGGCAGTCAATTGCATAATTTTGAGGTTTTTGACATTACACAGAATTTTGTAAGGTGATAGCTGAAAACATAATCATGTTAATCAGCAATGAAAATAATCTTCAACTGCATGCTCAAACAGGCAGCACAAAATGAACATGTTCTACACTACGCTCAGCCTCAAACACTGTTTTTGATTAAGTCCGCTTTATTGTTGAAGCCTATCTTTAAAGGTCCATTGTTAGAAATACTGTAAACAAGTATTAGCTCCTTGACGAGCCCATATTTTGGGATTTAGCAATTGCTAATCACGCAAATTAATCAGCTCTTCATCTGATCCACATCATGTCTGAGCAGTTCACTGAGCGGAGGATTATACAGCAGATTACACACCAGAGTGAGTCTGCAGTGACGCTAGAAAGCTAATTCACACTATCTACCGTATTACCATGCCGAACATTAATGATATGACCAGTCACAGAAGAGGAGAAAGAACTAGAAAATTCAAGCAAAAATTTTGCATGTGCCTCCGACTTTGTGCAGATAAAGTATAATCACACTCTAGGGACATGTAGGATCCTCCATCAGTTTTTCTTTTTTTTAATAGCTTAGTCTTTGGCCGGTTTTGCTGCCATGATCATGCAAAACTTATTTCCACAATCATACTGATTTGCATACAAATGTTGGTTACGTAAAACAAAACTAAGTAACTGTAATGCTCTCAGTGTATGACAATTTTTGAGACAAACTCAGATAAGTGATGTTTTGTACTCGTTAATATAGTGAATTTAAAACAAGTGCGGAAATTACTTGTACACACAGTGCCAATCTTATCTGTGAATTAAGTGTCACAATTTCCAAACAGCGGTATTTTTAAAATCTTGTGTAATGACACTCTTAATGACAGCAGCAGAAAGTAGCGTAATTCAATAGCAGCAATATAAATATTGCACGTCAGAAATGGTTTATTCACTAAGCTCGCCCAGCAGCCAAGTGGGTCTCTGGCAAAGTATGTAAGGATTGCGGTTGCTCAGTGGCGCGAGGTCCATTACTTTCTGCTGTGAAGGCCAATGGAATTTCTGGAGCCTTGACTCTAAAGTTGTTTTTCCTTTGCTTCAAAAATATCTCAAAGAATTTGATCACAAGAAACTGAAACATGCTTTAGACATTATACTGTGTGTGATTCAGTTGAAAAAAAAAGTACAGCATGACCCCGGAAGACTTTAAACCAGCCCATCAACAAGGTAACTGCACCCAGCACTGAAATTCTTCATCACATTTCAGAATGAAAGGCTGAAGTGTTCACAGTGGCTTCAGATCAATGAAATATGTTAGGACAAAACGGCATATTATCTTCTTTTTAAAGTTTTGCAAAACAATGTAAAAAGGAAAGAAAAGAGAACATGGGTGATATTATCTGTAGTAAGCCCGCATTCAAGACCAAAACTTGAATGTTCAGCAAGGTGTAGAATGCTATACTACCAAATCAGAGGTCAGAAAAGGCTCTCCCAATAAACACTTTAGGAGCTGTGCAGCATTGACTTCCTCTCCCTTGACTATTATTAAAAAGAACCCTGAATAAAACCAGGGCATGAGCATTGTGTGTGCATCCTGATGAAATCTCTTGTTCGTTTTTTTGCCACACATGTTCACTAGCTACACCGTCCAATGGTTTTGGTCTCAGTTTTCATTCTTGCTTTTTTTCCCTGTATGAATTGCACAGCTTTCATGGTATCACTGTTATCAAGAAAAGGAGATGCACTGATAAAACAAGACAGATATGGTCATCAAACATATGACATCAAATTGACATCAAACCTACAACACTGCAGCTTACATTAATGTGAATCTGTATAAACAATTGCCTAAGAGATTAGCAATACTTTAGGTACTTTAACCATCTCCCAGTGAATCAGATAGAAATACAGAGAATATAATTTTTAAGACCTTGCATATCCAGTGTTTCTAAAATTAGCAGAAGTCAAATGGTTGTGTAGTTGTACTGACAGAAGTACCATACTGTCAGTTCAGCAGGTATGTTTAGGATCTGAGCAGTTAATACATTACAGAATACAATGTGGCTCCTGAAAAATACAGAGAATTTTAACATTACACATATATGCGTGTTTATTTTTTCCTTAAAAGGAAAAAAAAAATCACCTACCTTACCCACAGGTGAAAAAAAAAACAAAACTGCACGATGGCGATCAAAAAGATCCAAGATTCAACATGAAACTACCTAGCTTGATTCTGGTCTTAGATCATGTTTCCAGGTGAGAGCAGCTGTGTGTTTAGGTGACTTAAACCTCACTGGTGCATTTGAATGTAAATCTCTCCCGATAGCCTTTCTCTTTATTAGATTTAAAAAGAGCGATTGACACACAAAGGCTCCATGCTACAGATGTTGTATTAAGCATCTGGAATGAGAGTCCTCTCTGGCTTGTGATCAACTATGATATCAGACGTATAAACTGAACTGTAAAAACAACAATAAACTTCATCTCCATCTAGTGAGGTGGTTATGTGCACGATTAAAGATGGAACTTTTCTCATCAGCTGTTCCCTTTACTTTCACTGCATTAAAAAAAAATCAATGATTTTAATGCAATATACAATTCTTTTAATGAGGCCCCTGACAGCTTGTCAGTACGGTGTTTAATTACCATCAAACTATCATAAAAGAAGGCAGCTAAGGATTTAAAGGTTGGTTCAAACAAGCTAATGCCTGTTCTCAGCAGGAATTGCACATCGGTGCAATTGTTTTTATTTCCCTTCCTGAAACCATCCCCTATATTTAAAATGGGAGGAATACGTCACTGTGACCACGGTGTGTATAACCGCTTTCAGCATACACTCAGCCTTGGCTTTCAACACAAGAATAACATGTGACATCACTTTGCTTCGTGAGGATTTGCACTGCGGCGCCCAAGGAAACACCATGGCAAGGAGCGCCTACATTTACAGGACAGACGGGAAATACGGAGAACTACACAACCCTTTTGCCTGGGAAAAGATTTCAACAACACAACTGCAGGAGAAAAACTTGCAGTGGGTCCATCCAATCTGGAATGTTCTTCAACAGACATTCGGAAAGCATCTGACACCACAACACAAATGGGAAGGAAGCCACAAAACAACACACACCCGGCTCCAGAAAATAAAACCATGGTTTCAGCTGGAAGAGGGGCTGCTGCTGTCGGACGTTCATCCTGCTTCAGTTCAAAAAGAATCCTGACGCTTTTCCTCTTCCCACTATGCAGGATGCCAAGACGTTTGGCGATGTTTCGTGCCCAACACTCATTTTAGAAGTTGTAGTCTGTATCCTGTACAGGTTCACTGTAACCCTAGGGATGATTTAAAACTAATATTTTTAGTGATGATTATAACCTGTTTGTTTCATATATCAGTTTCTTTTATAGATTCTGATTGCGTATAATTCAAATGTCACATACAATTACAACTGAATATTAAGTGTCATGGACAGGATCCTTCAAGGAAATATCAGGTGTGGGGGCATTGGTAAAAAAATGTGTGTGATAACATTCATAATAAGCTTTATAATATAACATCTATTTATCAAGACAGTTGCAAAACTTAGACTAAACAAGTGTTTCCCACAGTGATGATTAGTTTTAGTCCAATGTCATTGGACAAAGTTCTTGAAAATTTTAAAGGCAATGGAAAACATATTCCTGAAATTCCTGATGATTAATTTTCTTGCCATTATTAAAAGGTGACGGCCAATGCAGTTTCAATGACTTTAAGACAAATTTGAATTTACTCAGAAAATGAGCAAACAATAAAATAAATGGAAAAAGAATAACATTTTTTTGTAAAATTCTGAATCACAACTGGTATTAAAAGAATCTGTATGATGATATCACACTATATATGTTTGTATGTAGAACAAAATCGCTGTCTGTGATACATTGCCATATTCTATGATGAATTGATTCCTCCCAAAAATCTCTTGGATGCAAACATCAAAAAGCTTTAAAACCAATCCTATACTTAAAATTCTCAGAGACTGTGTAATTGAAAAACACCTGCCCTGTCTGAGATCCAACTTAAAGTACATTGTATAATTTTTGTTTAAATACTCCACAGCAACAATGGATCTTTGCACATCAAGTTATGCAATAACAGCGTTGCCATATGCCAGCTTTCTTCTTGGTTCCGTTGTTTCTTTACTTCGCACTCCACCACGGTGTCATGATCGTACCAAGAACAAAGCCATATTTGTATTTGGCCTGGGTTTGAACATTTATTGTAGTCCCAACAGCAAAACAGAGTTTGCGAGAATGGGGGTAATACAATCAAAACGTTTTCAATTTTTGTCTCCGAGAATAGTCCCTGAATGTCACTGGTGGTCTACTATTGTCAGAATATGTGGAAACAATGTAAAGTAGGCAGCTTGTCATACCAGCTTTGAAACCATGAACTAGGGTGACTGCAGTGAAGGACTGTTGTCCGTGGCCTTTGACTTTGCCATCTGGCTAAAGCTGCACAGAGACATCCGGTCCTACGATCTCTGTCTTGCAGATAATAAAAGCAAAGAGAAGTCTCTGTGCACTATATCCTAATTCTACTTCTTGAAAACACAAAATTATTTGACTCATTCGTTCCCGGTTAGATGCAGCAGCCCGGATTTCATGCTTACTTCCTATCCTGAATAACAAAATCAGGGAACAAGCATAGCACCAGAATATGCTACATACAAGTTAAGTTTATGGTCTGTATGGAAATCAGCTAATGTTTTGAGTTTGCAGCAAGACTAGCAAGCATTACACAAATCATCAATTTCACAAACCACCATGAGTTCAAATCAATTTGGAACCAAAGATTTTATATCACATGGTTGGTTCTACACAAGAATAATCTCCACCTATGATCTAGTAGCTGCAGAATAAGTTCACACCATAAACATATAGCATTTCACTTAAGTATGCACAAGTACGTAAGTAGCAAAGAAAAAAATTGGCAACTTTCAACAGCTTAAGATTCTTTGTTTCTTTGACAAATAACCAATCCAAAAAGGAAAACTCAGAACTAGAATTTCAACGACAATGACTTCTAACATTATTTTGGAATTTCTGCTATGTGGAGTCCTGTGTAAACAGCTGTCACAGGTTTGATTTCGGTCTTTTCTTTAGGTCACATGCATCCAGAACAAACAACCCATAGAATTACCTATTTCATTTCAATGCATGCCACTTACTCTCTCTCCCTTATTCCAGATTATGTACAGAATAAAATAAAATCCAAATATATGTGATGTCACATGTTGAGCAGCTGGACATTTAACATATTTTACTTCATTTTAAAGTCCACTCTCACTTCAGACTACTACAAGTTCTTGTATCATCTGCTAAAATATTGTAAAAAAAAAAATGGTTTCTATGTATTTGAAATTACACATCCAAACTCTAAAAATCCATTGGATTTGCACGGACAAAATTCACAATTTCATCAGGGAATGGAACAGAGAGACCACAAGTTAAATTCTCTCTACACAGTGAAAACTGCAGGGACTTGAAGAAAAATGTGTTGCATGAGGAACTCGAATAGTCGAGAATCTTCCTCCTGAAGCTTGTCTATTGTCACTGAGACGTTTGCAGATCTGATTACGTGTCTCTCCCGGCACGATCCCCTGCTGTCAGTTGTGCAGGGAAATAAAAAGGCAGAAGTACAAAGTGCGGCTACATCTCAATAAAAAACACTGAGAGAAAATATCATAATTCAAAGTGCAAACCATGTTAAAAAGAAATTAGAAATCAAAGCTATTTCATGTAATCAATGTTCATATCTCAGCTGTAGTAATATACAGGAAATTGTGGCTTCCTTCTGCTTCAAGACTGGCTTCTTTGTCTATCCTTGGACATTTCAATGATCTTGCAGCTGAATTCCAAAATTTGAAAAGCAAAACTTGATAAATCAGGTGTGAACACTGGCTGTCAAGCAGCCGGTTACTTAACCTGCCATGTGACAATGGGGGTGAGGGTAAGGGTCAAATCCCACTGTGGTTGGTCTTGAGCGATAACCATAGATCCCTCTAACTGTTAGCTAATCCTGACAGAGAGGCCCTGCCAACGCCATTAGGCTAAACTGTGTCAGCTACTGCAATCCCAATGAACCAATGAAAAGAACATTGAGGAAAGGTGCGGTGATTTTCAAAACAAAAGTAACCAACTGAACATTACTGTCATGACAATTAATCTGGAAAATGGGCTTCACACTAAAACATGATTTGTAATAGCTGTTAATCCTGTGGGGAAAAAAGGGTAAGGTTTTACTGTGATGCAGCTATTAAGATTTTCATACTATACAGGACACCATACTTTAACCCTTTAAGCTCTATCGTTATCAAACAGTCAATTAAGTGGAGCAGCTCTCGTTCCCATTAACATTCATTTGTCTTCATTTCAAAGGCCTCCTGAGATCAATGTTTACACACCAACAAGGCAGAGCTTCACGCCACAGCTCTGTAAACAAGCTATTATTTTCATGAATCTCCAATCAGGTCATATTTTCTCCAAGACTCAGTCAGTTTCTTTGGACAGAATCCTTCTCATCCTGAAACATACCAGTGTTTTATGTCCCCTTGCTTGTTCTTGGCAGTTTTAAATGTACTCAGAAAACCAAACTGAACATTGATTTGACAATTACATGATATGATTCATTCTACAATATAAGCTTGTGATCAAGAACAGCAGCCCTCCTGAGAAGAATCCCTTGCCTTGTCTGAACTTGAACAAATATTTCACAAAAAAAAAACTAAATTTAGCTAACAGGTACTTCCAAATTCAGACTAATCCAACAGTAGAAACTGTGGTTGAAAAAAGGTAGAGGAAACAGACCTTCCAAAAAAATTGCTTGGATACTGTTTTGATGTATTTTATTAAATTGACAAATTTTACTTTATTCAAACGCCAGAATTCATTACTCAATATTAAACCCGCTTAACTGCATTCCCATAATTAGCTACTGTCTGTTCATTGGCTGAGGAGTAAAAGCTTTCCATCTCTGAATCTTGGGCCAAATTAAGACTTTTGAAGTCAGGGTCAAACTTACACCATTTTCTGACCATTTATAAGACAAACATTAAAATAGTTAATCCTGATATGCAACAAATTGATAGTGACAGTGGTGTTTGGTTCATATTAACTGCTTATGTTTGAGTTAAGGTCAGACAGAACAGGTTACCTTTCTTTATGAAGACATTTTTACTGCCAGTCTTGTATTATGTATTTTCATTATTACACACAGAGCAACTTAAACATATACTTGAGCCGTTTATAATACATGCATGGATGTTTTGTAGCCAGTGACATACAAGACTTTTAAGTAATTCTTCTCGATAAACAGATACACACACAGCATTGCAATATATTCTCCTTTCATGAGGTTTGTTTCCATAACTATAATGGCTTCCATCATACAGACAAATTACAGAGTGCGTTAAGTAGTGCAGACCATCAAGCCCGTTTGTTAAACAAGTAGCCAGTGTCACCAGTATCTTTTCCACAACATGGACTGACAGAGCTGTGCCCCTCACAGCAGCCTGGTGGTTTAAGACTATCGATCGGTCAATGTGTGCAAAGCCTTCACTCAGACAGTATCAATCTGCAGTGGAGGCAGTGGTCACACTTCATGTAACCATGTCAGGCTGGGCTGTGCCTTCATCGCCATAATAACCAGCAGGAGTCTCAATCTATCTTTCAAGACTTTTTTGATCTCAGTATTTGGCAATTTCTTGATCATTCTTATTGATCATCTACTTAAACCTATGGCAATTTGGGGTCTTTAAGAATACAGCCGATACTTTATTGCTATCTTAAAGCTATTTATTGTGAGTTGATGTTAATATTGAATATGTATGTAGGTATATCATGTCCTGTGGATCTCAGCCTCCAAAGTTCATTGAAACCATCTTACGGCAGCCCTCGATATATCATGCTAATGAAATATCGTTGTCTAGTTAATCGAAATACAGTCTTGCGATTGAGCTTTGACTCACGACCTGTATATGAGGCATGCACGAAATGTTGGTGCTTGACTAATAACCACTTCCCGTTGAGTTGCTGCGAGGCTGGTCCAGAGAAAACAGATTTGATACTGGGTGTTTCACTGACAGCTCGGATGTCCACGTACAGGGAACAACAGAAACAAAAAAAGTGCCCGTACAATTCCATCGAGTAAAAAGAGATGAGAAGGGAGAGATCGGGAACGACTATGAATAGCACGGACTTACAGGAAGCACGTCGATTTAAACAGCTCTACGAAAACCGCTTCGGGCCGGAGTCTGTTTTGATAGGCTATCAGCTAGCATCGAATTAGCCCAGTATGTACCTCCCCGTCTGACCACCTCTGTCAACTTTTAAAGCTTGCTTTAGAAATCAGCCTGATTCTTTTTTTTTTTTGTGGTTGCACGAAGCGCATAAATAAAAACAGGTTTGGCATATGGCACGACTCGGGGGTTAGTCGGGATCTCACCATGGTTGTGGCTCTTGTTATGTTAAGTAGCCTGATTATCTGTGCTGATAGAGGGCTTAACGGGATGGAGACATACGTAACACTGCGGTGGCAGAATGGCAACAGTTGCACTCAGAAACACACACACAGATACTGGGTCACTTGAGGATATCATTTCGTGGTCAGTAAATAAAGTAAAATATAGCTGATTAATGACTTTTTACTGTGTATTATCCCGCGGTCATTGCGATAAACCATCTGACCTGTTGCGTCCTTTCAGCCGGATTCATCATCACTGCCTGCCGAAAGCTGTTATCCACATAAGACGCCATTGCTTTAGACGAGACCGTCTAGTCGATATCGAATTCCCTTTTCCACAAAAACGGAGTAGAAATATCCTGGGGCAGCGGTTACACGCACAATCAGTCCCCTTTGCTGCTTTTGCCTTTATCCTTGTCGCCTGTGCTCCAACTCGTAGAGGGGGGGGGGAGTTGGGAGTGCCCGGAGCCAGGCCACGACTGGAGCCCGTCAGCCCAGCCGACTCCTCGGGGGTTCTTGCGTTTAGTGTCGGCCAAGCGAGAACCCGATGTCACTGATGGACAAAGCGGAGAGACAGGGTCTTTTTGAAAGGTCAGGCGGCCTCTCAGGATTATTTCTTCGAAGAAATAAGTGTCCTTTCATGCAAGCGAGCGTCCATCAAGATTCCTTGTGTCTTCAGCATTTTGCTAGCGACAAAAAGAAATCCCTTATAGACTAAAAAAAAGTCGGGCTAGCAGCTGATAATTAGCCCGTCAGCAACAGCAGGGCGTCCATGATAAGAGGTAGCTTTACTCACTGACGAAATAAACAGTAAATTGTCATTTCTGCCGGTCTAAAAGTAGAGACAGGACTGCCGACGCTGTGCTCTGTTGTATGCCACCATGGTGACTGATACGCCAGCATTAAGGTAGCCGAGAATGGGATGAGTACTTCCGTCAAATATTTTCAAAATAAAATACGGCCTCCACAAAGTGTATGTTCTTAGTAATCTGTCGGTGTGTAGGTGGCTTGTTCTCTCCAAATCGCCTAGAAGTCCTTTCTCGCACACTATCTTACTGTATGTCGCAGTTGTAACTTTGCAAGGTATTAAGCCTCTTACTCAAAAAGAGTTAACGTACTAACGTTACAATCGACAGAAGTCGCTTTAACCACGAGTAAATTAAATCGCTTCTATAATATACGTATCACGCATATGTCACAATTAATATTTTATCCGCTGAATCTTTATCAATCTGTGCCCCTCAGTGGTGTATGTTATTACATTTTTGTTGAAAAATATATTTTCCAAAATCAATTGTAAGATGTTATTTTGAAAATAAAAAAAATGCTGTCTCTGATTGCTGTTTCTATTTTTAACTTGATGAATTTCAGTCACTCGGCGCGGCTCTTGGGCGAGTCCATGTAAGAATAGGGGACGTTCGTGTGTCTCCTGTGGAAAAGTGATGGTTTACTACCATCTAGTGACAGAAATGGACATTGCTTATTACTTAAGCAGCCGCATATCCTGGATACCTAGACGTTATGAAACCGATCCAGGAATAAGGCATATGCTATTAGCAACGTATTGTTCTACGTATGCATTATAACGGATTTGCCAATTTCGTGAAAAAGCGCAATACTGTAAAGGCAGAAATAGACCTATATAATGCCAATTAATTATTGTAGGCGTAGATGCCCAGAGTTGCCAATGTACCGTGTATGATAGGAACACATTTAGTATTTAAGACATTTTTAAAAATCAGTTATTATTGCTTATCAAGGGACCAAAGATGAGTAAAAACTGCATGAAGTTGCTACGGTTCAAAAGTGTCCCCTTATTTATTTATTTGTCTTTTTACCTCCTTCAGTGTAAGTAGGCCAAAACCCTTGTTCTCATGGCAACCAGCGGCTGCAAGACAACCAAGTATGACCCCACGGAACAACCAGACTGCTGGGTTCATGCTATCAGCCAGAGGGGCCCATTATATGGGATACATCTTGCAACTGATCCAAAGGTCATCGAGGAAGAAAGATATGCAAAACAGTGCAGCAGTTGCAGGAGGGCCGCAGCATGGATGGAGGACGATCTTTACAGTTAGGAGGCTGAAAATATGAAGGGTTTGTTTTTCAAAAGCAGATACCTGCACATTTATTTGTTTTATATCATGTTTTTCTTCCAAATTCAAGGTCAGAGGTATAGGATTGTTCTGTCGAGACAACCCATGATTGTCAAGTTTTCCTTTAACAATAGAATGATGATATACAAAAGCTGATATTTTCATAGTATAAGAAAAAGGGAAATTCTTATTCAGCTATAGAAAAAAAAATCAGATTTGGAATAAATCAATATTATGAGACAAATGCTTTTAATAGAGGCATTTTAAAAAATGTACAGTCCTGGACTTAAAAATAATCATAAAGGGATTGGAAAAAAACACAATAATGGCCACAAAGTAAAATTTATCAAACACAACTTGAACGTATGTGCCAGAGAGTCGAAGTTATTAAATCATTTTCTCCTCTGTCTTTTCTCTCCCCTTCATCTGTACATTTTGTATTATAATTATGAACTTTAATCTGACAAGTATTAGTTCCTCTCAGCATTTCATCACATTGTGTTTTTAGTCGAAATTATTCATTTCTAAATTCTGACTTTTATCTAACAAGCTTCATGAGAAACTTTCTTCATTTTGGTTTATAACTGGACCATATACAGAACCATAGATAGATAGCCCAACTTGTTTTTTTCTTATTCTGGCTCTTTGTAGTCTCCATAGAAGAAATACAAACTGCGGTTTCTTGATTGATATGCATTTGGGCAAAATAACTCTTGCATTAACTTGGGTTACTAATTGAGAAACCATGCAGTTTAGTACCGAGGAGAAAACGGACTGCCATGAGGTTTCAAAATGTAGAATTACATTCAGCACCAACACGGCACGCGTCCAAACAAATGTACCTACCATCGGACACATGATGGCAGTGTAACAGTGTATTATCTTAAAAAGTGCACAGACATATTCACTGATATAATCCAATACATCTCCCAGACCTCTAATTAATGCTGAGCAGGTTTTCATTATTCATAACTGGAGATGACAAAAATGAATTTGGAAAGCAGACTCAAAAGGGGCCCGACTTCCAAGTGAGACACGGATGGATGTTCCATCGTAATCAAGTACACGGGGAAAACAAATTAAGCCACTGTCTGTCTGACGAGACAACAAGTAAACCCCTAACTGCTCCCCTGGCGCCTCTTAGTGGCAGCTACTTGCTCATGATTCTTCCATGATGTGTTAAATGCAGAGAAATAACTTCCTGCAAAGGGATTGATAACTTAAAATGAAATCCAAAACAATAATAGTTTGTTCACACCTCAGAATCCGTCATTTGCAGTCATTTTTCTGTTACAGGCTATTGTTTTCCTGAGTCCCTGTGAGATTGCCTTTTTACACATTGCATCAATTGTCACAGGTATGAAGCAGGCCACAATATTAATTTCCAATGCCACGTAAAGGGAGTTGATTTCTAAAATCTGTCTCTGTAGTCTTTTATGTATCAAGTAAAATGTTCCCAGCCTTTATATAAGTGTGGTAATTCACTGTCGGGAAAGATCAAATGTTTGGGTAATTAAACTTTCTAAAATATTATTTTTAACTGATTTTCAAGTGGTGTTATAAGACCAGAGTCAATAAACGTATTATTTTTGTTTTATTTATTTATTTTTCATGTGCCCAGGAGCCTTTCGCATATCTGATTCCTGTTTCATTGGCCTTGAATGCAACACTGGTTTGCTATATCTTACATTAAATCTTAATAGAAAATATGATAAATATAAAGTTCCAGTAATTGTCTTCCTCTCTAGCCATTTACAGATAATCCAGCCTGGCTCTGAAACAGAATGGGTTGTTTTCCAGTTGATGCTTTTTCATTTTTTTAATTATTTGTTTTGTATCTTTCTTTCTTATATGTCTGCTCATCATATTAATGTCCAAATGGAATTTGTGACTACAGACCCAGATCAAATCACTTCCCCTGGTACATCGACATGGGCTCCATGTCCCCTGGGGTTACTGGTGATCTCAACTACTTATTGCACTTATTGCACCATATGCCCCTCCGCCCGTGCCCCGGCAGAGCTGCATGGGTGAGGTTGGGTGGGGCTGGCAGTACAACTGGCTGTTTATAATGGCACACTACTCAGCAATATGCAAATAAAGGTATGGTCCGCATCTGGCACGTCTGTGGACACAAATGATTGAGGGGAATGAGTGATGTACCGGTGAATGTGTTTTCATTGTACATGCAAATGTATATGCAGACAGACAAGGAGATTGTATTTCATTTAGTGCCCAAAGGAAATGCATATTGTAGTTTTAGACTGTTAACCCTAACCCTGTTCTTAAAGTCCCTACCTTTGTGGTTTATACATAATATTAACGATTAAATTTTTTTTTTTTTTATCCCACGTCTTACAATGTCTGATCAAATCAGGGATCATTCTCCAGCAGACTGAATTATGAGGAGGAACCTGAATAATTCAGGTCACAAACACAGATAATGGATTTTTTGGAGGGAGACAGAGGATGACTTGTGTCCAGCAGTAAAGACAACATAAGAAAAAGATGTTTCTTTATTAGCCCTACAGCTACACACGGCTGGTTAACATACAAAAGAAAACACCGAAGCATCAATAGAAGACAGTAAATAAGCGTGTAAAGATCCTCTGAGGTAGAGGGAAACATTTTTTCATAGTCCCTAATTTATATGACGAAAGACGTGGTCAACTGGATTGTAGGATATTAAATAGATTAAATAATCCAACACAAACCGTATTTGTTATAGTACACTGGCGTGGGAGAAGGGAACAGCTGAGTTTTGTAAAAGTCTAAGGGACAAACAAATGCCCAAATCCCAGGGCGGTGCAAGACTGAAATTTCGGCTTGCAAATCTCAAACAAGTACTCATGAGCTCTTGGGAAATGTCGTGTCATGGCAGAAGACATGAGAAGTAACCTAGTTTAAGAAAAGGAATGCTATAAATTTATGGTTTGGATGAGTTTCCCCAGTCGTTCATGGGATAAGGCTCTGGTCCAAGAGACATCGCAAGTCCCTAAAGTGCAGTCCATGGTCATGAATTTTGTGATGAGTTTGAATGGAGCCCTTATCATTTGACCCATTTTGCTTTTCACTGACCGCCCTAGGATTGCAGGGAGAAAAGTACAAGTAACCTGTTGCCTTTGCTGTCTGTGATTTTCTGAATTTTATTGCATTGTAGCCCTTCTTGATACAGGGCTGGTTCAGGGAGCTGACCGGACCCCTGAATAGCACAGAAGATTTACAATATTTATGATAATTCGTTTTTGATAATATTGAATGAGAAAATGCCATTATTTCAAATATTCTTTTGTTTATATCTTTTTGATAACCCCTTTCCTTAGAGTTCAAGCCATTCTATTAAAACCAACTGCCCTGGAAACTCCTTGAAACAGCTTACCCTAACACACAAATATTGTTAGGTTGTTTGAAATAATGTTGACGGACATATTAGGTTTTTGACTGAAGTGCTTGTTTGTGCACCAGTCAGTTATCTGCATAAACATTGTACATCATTCAAGATGAAAAAATCTAATTTAAAGAAAGATGAAAGGCTGTGAATATTTTCTTGTTTCCTGCTGTACTGAGGACCCAATTGATCTACAGCCACATATGAATACTGTTAGACTGGTCTTTTAATAAAATGCTACCACTTAATGAATAATTGCATCTCTCAGTCAATTTCACTTCAATATGCTCGCCGTGGCTGACAGAAAACAGAGTTTCGAGCAGCACTGGAAGACAAGGCAACTCAAAGGTTCCAGGAATAATAGCGAGTCTGGGTTTTAAATTTAAATTTTCAACATGTCTGTTGTTTCACCCACTCAGGATCGTATTACGTACAACGACTCGGTTTCCCATGCGTTGTCTTCTCTTCGCTATTTATAATGCAATATATCCACTCCTGCAGGAGCACACACATTGCCTGGAGCTGCAGATTAAAAATCGACCAGACTGACACAGAATCATGGCCATGTCATATAATTCACCTCCAAGCAAATTGATCATCTGCTTCAATGATACTCTTTCCAACAGGCACAAACAAAAAGTCTGAACTTGTAAGACGTTTTTTGTTGAATTGCACAGTCTTATCTAAAATCTAAATTACACTGTCTTGTAGATTTTATTTGTATGTTTTAGTACAGCACACTGTTTCCACTGAAAGTAGAAGCTCTCCAATCTCATTGTACATTCAGTATAATGACAATAAATGTTCTATTCTATGTGAGAGCAAGATCTAGGCAAAAGTGGCTATTTGTAATCATTATTACATTTTACTTAAAGTAGTTTTGTTTAGAATTTTGAGACAAAATTCAAAACTTTCCTTTAACTGATAGTCAGTTCTTAATATTATATATGACTCTTGATTCCCGATAGCTGTAATGATTAGAGGAACAGGAAAAGAATCACTAGCTTTTTGTTGTTTTCCTTGAGACAATTGACAGTTCTTTTTTATTTACAAACATAATGTACAAGCCACTTTTTTCCTTTGGAAAACACAGTTCATTCTTTTTTCAAAATCAATGGAACAATGCTATGATTCAAAACCAGGAAAATGCGCAAACATTTAAGAATTTAAAAATGTGCAGACTATTGACTGATTACTGAACAAATAGCCCAGAATATTAGTGAGGGATCACAAAAGATAGGAATACATTTAATTACCATAAAAAGCAACATTTCTCAACTGCAAAATGGTGCGGTGTCCCGTTTATTTATTACAAAGTTTGTGAATATCTTTTTGCTTTGCTGTGATCTTCTTTATCCCCCAATCTCAATCTCCTCTACGTCCATACTTCTAAGCAAGCCTAATTTATTCCTCAACTGTTTCTGGGGATTCTAAGGACTTTTTTTTTTTCTTTTTTGGAGGGGAACGACGGATCACTGAAGATTCACACAAAGAACAGATTACTTTCTTCCAGCAGAACAGCTGGATGATTGAACTGTGAATAATATCCATTAAAGATTATTTTAATGCATTAATGAGCTTCACATTTCATTTTTAGAACGGTACATTTCTTCCATCCTGTCATACTTTATTGCTTTAGCTGTAAGTCATTAAATGAACCAATTCAAATGTAAAAAGTTGATCAAGACAAACTTTTGACAAAAACTTTTCAGATTTAGGTGAAAGTGATTTGTCAAAGAAACTCACCAAAAACAAAACAGATAACCAGGTACATATTGTTTATAAGAGGTTCCTCCCGCGGTGACAAAGATAGAGATTTTTTTAATCCCTATATTAGAAGCACCTAGTAATACGTCCCCAGGGCGACAGCAATCATATGAGCTTCTGTCTGGATGAGATATCATGTTTATAGCGAAGGAAACCACAAATTGTCCCATAATAATCCACACAAGACAGCAGGTTTTCTTGATGCAATTTTCCTACTGGTCAAACTCAGAGGTTCCTAACATTGCCATCCTAGCCCTTGTGTTTGGGTCAAACTTACCTGAATAATTGTTATAATCTAATAAAAACCCCATGTTGTACAAACTGCTCCCCAACACACAACATAGTTTCAATTGGATCCTCGTAGAGTGAGACTTGTGGCTTTGCTTTATGAAATTTCCTAAAATAGTCTCTGAGCTAGTAAAAATTAGATTTGCTTATGAAATTTATAGTTGTTAATCTTTTATTCAAAATGTTAAACATTTACATGATCTAGCATGTGTGTTCTGTCAGGGACTCAATGCAGCCTCAGGGGGGCACGGGCCAGTGTCTCCCTGAGCCGGTCCCAATCCCAGATAAATGCAAAGGGTTGCGTCAGGAGTGGCACCTGGCATAAAACTTGTGCCAAAAACAAATATGTGAATCAAACCTAAGAATCTCATACCAGATTGGTCGAGGCCCTGGTTAACGATCACCATTGGTGTCGATAACCTACAGCTGGAAATTGGACTACTGTGGGTCGAAGAAGGAGAGGAGGAAGGCGTGTTCAGAAGCAGAGAGAGAAGAGGAAAGGCAAGAGTCTGGGACTAGGAGAGTAGGGACTTTGAATGTTGGGACGATGACAGGGAAAGGTAGAGAGTTGGTTGACATGATGCAGAGAAGGAAGGTGGATGTACTGTGTGTCCAAGAGACCAGGTGGAAAGGTAGGAAGGCTTAGGACCAGGTTTTAAGTTGTACTATCATGGTACTGAGTTATGGTGAAGGAGGAGTTTTTTAGGAATGTTCTGGAGGTGAAAAGAATGTCAGATAGACTTATGAGTCTGAAACTGGAAATTGAAGGTGTGATGCTACATGTTGTGAGTGCCCATGCCTCGCAGGTGGGATGTGAGTTCGAGGAGAAGGGGAAGTTCTGGAAAGAGTTAGATGAAGTGATGCCGAATAACCCGAGATGAGAGTGGTAATTGCTGCAGACTCCATTGGACAAGGTGGTGCAATCAATAGAGGCGATGAAGAAGTGATGGGCAAGTTTCTGGCTAGATTATTGAAAAGAATCTTAGAGAGTGAGAAGATGCCTGAGGAATGGAGAAGTGGGAAGGTGCCCATTTTTAAGAATAAGGGGGATGTGCAGAATTGCTTTAACTATAGAGGGATAAAGTTGATGAGCTATATAATGAAGTTAGGTCTAAAGGAAAACCAGAGAGAAGATTTATGGACGAAGTGAGAGAGGATATGAAGGTAGTTGGTATGAGAGAGGAGGATATAGAGAATAGGGTTAGATGGGGAAGGTTAATTCGCTGTGGCGACTCCTCAAGGGAAAGCCAAAAGGAAAAGAAGAAGTTCTGTCAGGGACTCAACTTGTCAGTCTGTTGATATACTGTTTATCCATTCCCCCAGAAGGATGAGTGTGTCCTGAGAAGAGGAAAATAATAATACATCTCATAGTAATCCCCGTCAAGTAAGAATTCCATCTTCATTCCATGACAATTTTAGTATATTTTTTTCTTTTCGACACAACAGCAAGTACAACAGAACGTAGCTGTTTTAACAATGCGTCATTTCAATGCAAAATAATTACAACTGATGTTGAGACATTTACTTGTTACTTCTCTCGACTTAGTTGTTCGCACAGTCAGTGATATTAAAATAAAGAGAGCTTAAATCTTATATTAACTACTAGAGGAAACCTCTTGGAAAACCGCGGCACTGGAACGTTCTTTTGATTTTATTTTGACGTTTCGATCCGGAAGTCTAGTCACTGACGCCACTCCAGTCACCGGCCGGCTGTAGCTAGCTCAGTTAGCTGGAGAAAATTTCTTATCCTGAAAATGTCTCAGCCAACACCATCAGAGAGGCCCACGAATCCTGAAAATCCACGTGTATTCTTGGATGTAGACATCGGTGGAGTGCGAGGTCGGAACTCATTTTTACTGATTAGTCGGCTAACAATTGGCCGAGGGCACTTTGCCGTTAGCACGATTAGCTAGCTCCAAAGAGCATGCTCGATTTTCGGGATAATTTCAAAATAGCCACCGAATGTCTCACTTCAAAAAGAAACCAAATTTCGACTCCGGTATCGTTGTTAGTGATATATATTGCTTACTATGAGCCGGTGTCTGTGTGTTTGAATATTAGCTTATCTCTTTAAGTTCTTAGTAAATGACAGGAAGCATGTGTGGTTGTTTAGTGCGACTTTGCTACCATACTTCGGCAAGCCATCATTCATTTTTGTTTATACTGGAAACTATCATCCTCCCGTGTCCGTCAGTGTTTGCTTTATACCTTTCTATATATTTTTCAGTGTTTTTATGTATTTCCAAGGCAGTGACGACAAGAAATGAGATTGAATGCAGGTGTTCGTCCGCGACTAAACGTGCATTGGCTTGTGTCCACAGCCGGCCGGATAGTTCTGGAGCTGTTTGCTGACGTCACCCCCAAGACCGCTGACAACTTCCGGTTCCTCTGCACAGGAGAGAAAGGCATCGGCAAATCCACGGGGAAACCTCTGTACTTCAAAGGATGTCCTTTCCACAGAAGTAAACAGCATTTTCACACTGTCATACCACATGGCATTTAAGTTGGGACACCTAGAAGAATATTGTTTTCTCTAAATTCCTGTGAGAACCATCCTGAAGAGGATCGATGGAGTTTAAGAGACATTGTGTTGTAAATGGTAGATTGAGAAATCTTTGGATGTGACATTTATGCAAAACCATACCACCAAACATCCACCCAGTACTTATGAAATAACCTGTATAGCTGAGTGTGATAAAGTGAGGAAAAGAGAATCTATGTTATTGTGGTCTGGACTGGTCAAGACTGACTTCAAATTGAGAAAATAATGTATCCCATGAAAATAATTGTTAAGGATATTGTTTGAAGTTGGGCAAAATTGCAAAATAATGAGTTACTACTTTGTCACCTTTGAAAAGTACTTAAACATTGCCCAAAATAATCAGGCTGTCACTGTTCAATTATCATTAAAGAACCTAAATTAAACCTAAACCAAATTAGAAAGAAGTCCCTGAAAAACCAATCCGATAAGTAACTTGAAAATGAGAAATACAATTGATTTTGTGAATTCTAAAAATGCTTCGAGCAAAATATGTCTGAAATCCAGGTGTTGACTCAAATTTAAACAAAACTGCTATTGATGCAAAATAAGTGCTGAAAATGTTAAACAATGTGTATTTTGCAATTTGAAAAGGATAAATCAGAATTCTATGGAAGCGTACAATGATCGTAATTCAAGTCAATGTAAGTCAAAATCTTTTTCTCATAGCAACTTGACTAGATTTATTTCCCTTGAAGACATTTGGAACTGATGAAAGGTGAAATGTCTTCAAGGGAAATAAATGTAGTCCAGCTGCTATGAGAAAACGTTTTTTGATAAGAATTGACCATGACCTGGATGACTGAGAACCTCCACAGTCAAATTAAAATCCATTCGCAGAAATGCTTTTTCAGTCAAAATATGCAGCCACATTCTGAAAATGAAAAAGCATTTCTCTTAATCCATTTTGTTTTGAATTATGATCAAAATATGCCTCCATAGAATTAGGGCTTTGATTCTCTATTTGAGTAAATGAAACTTAAAGCAGCTCAAAAAGTGAACTTCCGCATGTATTTGTTTTTGTCAGTTATAAAAAAGTTCATGATCCAAGGAGGTGACTTCTCCAACCACAATGGAACTGGAGGTGAGAGCATCTATGGAGAGAAGTTTGAAGATGAAAACTTCCAATACAAGGTAAAATGGTAAAATAATAATGATTATCTCCTCTTTCATAAGCTAGTAGAAGACAGAAACACAACCGTAATTGACATGAAATGAAATTCCCCCACATAACACATCTGGAGCAAAGTAAAACAGACAATTTTGGTTCCATCACCGAGGAGTGATGTCAAAGAACTTCTGTAGCAAATGTTGTCGTTTCATTAAAGTCTAACGTCTCAGCAGGAAATGGATCTAGTAGAGGATCTTCTGCAGGGTTAATCACTCCTGGTTATTTCCCGCTAGGCAGGTGGGCTTAGCCCGAGGTCCTATCTTTTCTTCACTGCGATTATAAAAAAATAATTCTAAATCTCAAAGCTGTATTTGCATTGCTGAAAAGGATGAAGACTCCCCCCTTCCCAGTGATTATTAACACATTTTTGGATTTATTAGTGTTTTCTGTCATAAATGAACAGTTTCATAAACTTTCTTTCACTCGATTTAAAAATTAAGAAAAAGTTCAAGTGAGTCTCTATAAATAGTCCGATTCCTTCTTCCTTCTGGACAGAATATTATTCCTAAATGAACCGCAGTGATTGAAATGCACTGAGTGAACTGCAAGAGAACAAGAAAGTATATGATTAGGACATGTTTGAGTCATCAAAAAAAGTCCCAATGGACGTCAGAGAATCTGATGATAAAAAAAAAAATATATAATAATTTTTTTCCCTTAAAATGTATTCTATCATCAGATAAGAGGGATTTATGGGTCACAAACATATTACTACATGCCTTTGTCATTTATGATATGACCTTAAGTCTGAAGATATATTCAAGCCAGTTGGTATTTACAAGAACCCTTGTGGCTTTTTTGTTTTTCTTTTCTAGCATATACATTTTCTCCATTTGATCTTTTTAAAGATCTCAAAAAGAACTCACTGAAAAAGAATATTGTTATGAGAGTACAAAAAGACAAAGGAATCCCCAAGAGGGTCAGTTAGGGGGGCCCTGTGGTAGAAACGACTCATTAATTACAGCAATGGTGTTCTTTGATTTCCACACTCCGAGCAGGGCATTGAGTCACAGTGCACAATTATAGCAAAACCATTGACTAAAAGTGCTTTTCCCTTCATACTGCTTCCCTGACTTCAGCCCTGTGACATACAAGGCAAGCATAAGGGTAGAACCTGATGTGCAGTACAAACTCCTTACTTCGCAGTTGTAGAGCCACACTCTTTATCTTCTTTCTTATGTAGCATGACAAGGTGGGTCTCCTGAGCATGGCCAACGCTGGGCCCAACACCAATGGCTCCCAGTTTTTTATCACCACCGTTCCCACACCGCATTTAGATGGAAAGCATGTGGTCTTTGGACAAGTGCTGAAGGGGATGGGAGTCGTTAAAATGCTGGAGTCCATCGACACTAAGGATGACAACCCTGTGAAGGTAAATGTTTAAGTGCACTTTCACCAAATTGTGAGCTGACTGAGGAAAGCTGTCTCCTACACTTTCTTAAGGAGTAGTGACAAATGTAAAAGGGTACCTTGCGGCTTCAGAGCGCTTTAAACTGTATTGCATTCACACACACTCACACAATGATGCCAGCAGAGATGCCATGGAAGGTGATAACCAGGCCATCTTTAATGTACTGTTACTGCATCTTATTTAGAAAGTTGTGTGACATTTTGTGAATTTTGTTTACTTGGGAAAGACTGGGGTATGTACAATACACTTTTGTTAATTGTTACTTTTGACTGGTGTGCCAATATGTAAGCTTACAAAAAAATGAAATAGATTGAAAAAAAAGTAAAAGTAACCCTGTAAATATTAAGTCCAATCATGCCATTTTTTTGTTTGCTTTTTAAATTTTTTTTAAAAATTTTTTAAATTCATGATTTGGTCAATAAAGCTAAACGTGACACAAAACTTCTGTCCAAGGTAAAAAATCATACCAATTAACCTAACATGTTTTGGCTTTCATTGTTATAGACCAGGTGTTCCTTAATGGGGCAATGGGACCTTCCTCAGATGAAAAAAATATGATTTTGAAATTATCTATACATGATTTATAAATTGTGATTTCAAATTATTCTGTCTATTTGATATGTTCAAGTCCATGATGGATATCTTTTAAAAATTTGCTCTTGTGGAAAATATCTTGGACTGCCTGATCATATTATTTGAAAGATAATATGAAAATACATTTTTTTAAATTTTTCACTTCAAAAGTTTACGTTTAACTTAAATCTTAAAAATCTTAGATAATTATTGTAAATAATAAAGAAATCGTCGAAAAATAGGCATTAAATGAGTTAACTGCATTTCAACATTTTTTTTTGGCCAATCTGCACTTTTTTCAAACTAACTGTTTGCCCCTTTGCAATTTACTCAGCCAATCCTGCCATAGTATGTTTATTATTTATTGTTTTGCGACCAAACTATCTGGCTTTATTACGGACAGCAGAGTAAGATTTCCATTGTACAGATAAATATGTTTCCTGTCTGTACACATAACAAACACTTTGAATCTTGAATTTGAATAAAAGTAATCAAGCTACGCATGCTGCCTTTGTGAGTACAGTTATATGAATCTTAATTAAAAATCCATTCTGAATAGTATGACATGTTTTTTCCCATCATATCACCCAGCTCAAGCCCATTCCTTTTTGTTTCCACTTGTGTTGTCCCTGCAGCCTTGTGTGATAGCAGACTGCGGTGTGCATAAGGAAGGGGACAGTTGGGGTGTCGCCCCCAGTGATGGCTCAGGGGACACTCATCCAGATTTTCCGGAGGACTCTGACATCAACTTTAAAGAGGTATATGAACAGTCTTTGATCTTCCAAGGACAGAGATGAAACTCAGCAGATAGCATCATGGGAGTGTTAAGTTGGGGACATCCTGAGCTTCTACATTCTGATAGCTTAAACCTGGGAGGCTGAGTATTTTCATGGCCAGATAACTCAAGTTATCATGCTCTGCAGGCCTGCATAATTTCTTGTTGTTGCCAAAGTTGGATGGGTAGATCAATATTAGTTTCAACATCAATATCCAGGATGTAATTAATCCCCTGGACACTGAAGGCAGGCAAAAGTGTGTCCCAGGAATTGACATTTCAGGCATCGTTACTTTTGACTTGGACTTTACCTCAAATGAAACATCGCACTCAAATTTACATTTTTTTTCTCAGCAGAATTCAGCTCAGTTTTCTCCTTTAAATCCCGATGACAAACTGTTACCGCACTGAATAGATAATCCAAATAAAAATTCATTGAGAAGTATCGAGTTGATAGAACTTTGTTAATTTTTTGATGCAAAAAGTTATGGAAATGGTATTAAAGATTTGTTTTGAAATTTGTTAAGCTGGGTATTTATACTGAAGCATAACGAATATTATCCGGCTACGAAGAATTTATTCAGGATTTTCAACAAAAACATTTGCAAACAATGTTTGCTGTCCACATCCAGACATGGCCCTTTGCAGGCTGAACTCCATGTTCGGGTTTACTGTGTTTTGCTTATTCAAGCTGATGCCACACTTCACAACTTTCACAGTTGTTACTTATTTTGAAAGGACTTCACACTACCTGACTGGTTTTGTATGATGACTGAAAGACTGGGGAACAACTATTTAATGACTGCGCCTGTAGAGGATCACAGACTACATGATTTGTCAAACCAACTGAATGCAGTGAACTCTCACAAGAGTGACCCCATCTCCCGGAGCAATTTAGAGGGTAAACAAACACGGATAACAAATATCTCTTTGCCGCCATTGTTTTAACAAATTAGAACAGTGTACTTCAGTTTGACTTTGTTAGTCCTCTCCCTCCTTCACTGTCCACCATCTCCTGATAATTCCTGTCGCCTTTTTCCTCTGGCGCTAATGTCTTTGTCCCGCTGCCTCTCTTTCATTGGCTGTTGGCGACATGTGTTCATTGTCATGTTGGTCATCACCACAAACTACCTGAGATACTTGGCTAAAAAATTCAAAATGTTTGATAGAGAGAGACCAAGGTTGGGTCTGTTTCCCTTAAAAAACAATTCGGCTCACTCTCTCTACCCTACTAGCCCCGCCCACTCCACCCTACTAACAACTACTTTACCCAACTGCACAACTGTGAATGGTGGATGAAGTCAGGCAAAAAATGTTGTACTATGACCTTGGCTGTATACGTTTTTTTGGCATTTTTCTCTTTTCCCCTGCAGTATAATCCTCCTTTTTTTTAAATTACTGAAGTTCCAAAAGAATATTTTAAACCTTTAAAAAGAAGTTAAGCGTCCCAGAGAATCTGCAAGAAATAATCTCGAAACAAAGAAGCAGTCATTGGGTACATGGAAATAGACTCAACAAAATGAGTAGAGACTCACATCAATAAATCAGATTAGTTATGCCGAGTTAAATTTCCTCAAATGCTCTCTAATAAGCGCTCAAACAGAAGTGGAATTAAACTTGTGAAAATTGGCTGGCAATGTCCCAAATAAATGTTGTACATCTGAGACTTTGTCTTCTGAAACAAATTAGAAAATTGTTAGTGTATTCATTGTACAGAGTTTTTCTCTCTACCTCCCCTAATTTCCCCTTGTCGCTTGCCTCCAGATTGACAAAGTTCTCTCCGCTGCTGAGGATATTAAGAACATTGGGAACAACCTTTTTAAGACTCAAGATTGGAACGGCGCTGCCAACAAGTATAGCAAAGCCCTCAGGTAATGTATAGCAGCTGACTGTGGTTTGCTGTGATAGTCTTTATTTAATGTCAAGAGCAATAGAATTCCAAATTCTTAAATAATTTGTGTGTATTAAAGCTGAAAAAAGGAAAGTTATGTTAAACAATTCTTTGTGTTATACTGCAAACTTGAATCTCTGCATTCTGCATCTCGTATAGCACCTGTTACAACTTGGAAAGAGAACTTTTTTGCAAAATCCCAGTTCTTTTTTTCTGCTCTTTCATTCCTTGTTAGCTCTGAACCTGATTATTGGCTACATCACCACAACACCACATAATCAGAGTTTTAGCGATAAAACAAAACTGTGGCACTGGTAATGAGTAAGTCAGACACAAGAAGTAGCCATCCTGTCTCAGTAAGAAAGAACCAGTGGCATTTACATTTGCACTGAAGACTACCAAGTCTTAAACCAGTCAATGAGCACCAAATTGTGGTTTAGCTGTGATCAGCAAAGTTGTCAGGAAACACATGGGTGCAAGAGCCTGAGCTCTGACTGCCAAGTTTGACTGCTGATACAACACAACTCCATCAAGAGGCACCTCAATCATACCTCGCTTTTTAGGGAGGTTGGCAAGACTGCTGGGCTACATACTGAATACAACAAGGGTTAAGGGCAATGGGTGGAAAACCCATTTTTAACATACATAATCTAAATGTATTGCAATTGAAAATATTTTAACATCCAGAAAACAAACAAACAAAAAAAATATAAGTTTTTCAGTCACACCCCTAAGAATAGAAAAGGTCTGCATCTGAGTACCAAGTCATTAGTAACATAATTGGAAAAATGATCCAGGTAAGAATATTTTACAAGCTGCATGATATAAGCGGACCTATAAGGTGATCACTTTCCAAACTAAAAAAAACAAGAAAACATAACACTTGCTGAATACGTGAAAGACAAATAATGCCTGTTTGGGTCATCTGAATGATTTAAGGCCTACTCTCAAATTCCCTGCTTCATTTGGAAGCTTTGATAGTCTTCATGGCAACGCAGCCTCAGCCCAAGGTCTGCTTAATGAACACAAGATCAGATGTATGAGATCAACCAAAGGAAATCTACCGTTATGTGAACAGCATAGAAAATGACAAAGCAATTCAACACAGTTGAATGTTGCTAGTGACCTTCATTTGACTTTTATTGAAACCTGTTCTGTTAACTCAACAATGACGGATGGCTTTTATGAAGTAAATCCTTCTTTCAAGGTTAAGAATTTGATGAATTTCATATATCAAAAAATAATTAACCTTCACCTACAGAATCTTGCGATTCTTAGGTACACCGGGAGTGCATGTAAAAATAAATATATAAAAAAAAAAAAAAAAATTAAAATGCTACTTCATTCCCTTGCTATGGGTAGAGTGAAGTATTTTTTTCAGTTGTACTCAGAAGATCATTCAAAACTGCTGTGGACAAAGCCTCCAAATGTCTTAAAAGTTCCACTACTTAAAAAAGGCAGATAAGTGAATTTGCAAAGTCTTGACACACAATAAACTCCATGCAGGACCTGCTGGGAAGAACCACATAAGCCTTCCCCTAAAATCTGACCTTAAACAAGTGTTTTTCAAATAACACCAGTCACAACTGATTAGGAATCTGATTCTTTCACAAACTCTGGGCTTGATTTGTGCAGGTATTTGGAGGTGTGTGGAGAAGAGCTGGAGGAGGAGGTGGCACATCAGAAGCTGGAGCCCACCGCCCTAAGCTGCTACCTCAACACCGCAGCTTGCAAGCTGAAGATGCAGCTGTGGCACGAGGCTCTGGAGAGCTGTAATGAGGTAAAAGTCCTCGGCCCCGTATTATTATGTTCTATACTCATAGAAGCAAAACCGTGTAAGACCTGATGTGTAAGGTCTTGTATACAATGAGGCTCAGTTAGTTTTGCTCAGTTTGTAACTACCAGCCGCATCCTTTTATTGTCAAATAAAGCAAAATGTCAGTGCCAGCTATTGACAGTTGTCTTCTAGAATTAATATAAACTCCTATTTTACTTTACATGGGGATCGACATGTAAATTGTAAAAACAGATTCACATCATCCAGCACACTCTTATATACCAACATCGATAAAAGGCATGCATGAAACGCAAAATATTCAGTTTTCCTCTCCATTAGTTCCAATTGAGATTATAATTTTTGTGAGTGTTTCATGGTTCAATAGTTGAAAACAGAAGGTTTCACAACACACCTTTTATTATCCATTAATCACATTAAAAGTGCAGTGGCTTCCACCCACTTGTGGTTGTTTTAGTTCCATTTGTAGTTTTACACTTTGAAGGGTGATTCACGAATCAAGGGTAAATAAATACAGCGTTCAAGGTTCGACAGTGGTACCTGAAGGGCAGAGGTGTTCAAGTTAGGTGAGTAAGGTATGTTACTGCATTATCAAGTGACCATATTTTGGGAGCTGAACCCAGTTGGTTCATAAAACCTCATGCTGCAGAAAATCACTCTTTCATGAATTAAATGGGTTTTCTTGGACCCCCATCCCCTAAAGCATAGAGCACCAGCAGAAACACATTCCCACATTATCTCAAGTCATTGTTTTGATTTACAGGTTCTGGAGGTGAACCAGACAAACACAAAGGCCCTTTTCCGGAGGGCACAGGCCTGGCAGGGGATGAAAGAATATGGACAAGCCCTGGTAAAGTTCAAGAAGCTTATTAGTCAACTGTGTTGCTCTGCAACTTATATAGTTAATTGCAGTTGCATGTCCACAAATTTCATACTGCATATTAGTCAAGTTTGTCTTTTCAGCATGGAGGGAACTTAACTCAGAAATGCATCGGTGTTCTTGCTAATGTTTGAGTCTAGGTGCTTCCTTTCAGAGGGGCTCCTTTACTGACAATTCCTTTTCCTGCTCCTGTCATTCTCACAGACAGATCTAAAGAAAGCTCAGGAAATCACACCGGAAGATAAAGGTTGGTGTTTCTGCCCAATTAATTTGCTGTATATTCAGACTTGATCAGACCCCCCGCAAGAATCATTACCAAGGAACCAGTAAATTATTTTTAAATGTTACCTATTCATTTAAAACCTCATGCATTTCTGTATTCTATAGGTTCTTGTGTGTGGTTCTCATGTTCTAATGCATAAAATGTTCTTAAAGGTTTCTCAGATGGCACTGTTTGGCCAGAATTGACTGTTATTCATTTGCTATTATTGAATACAATGCTGCGCAATCAAACTCCCTCAGCTCACAGTACACTTGAATAAGACATAGCTGATTGAAGCTCCTGGCAGCGTTCAATTTTCTGAGACTTGACACTTTATCTTGGCTCTTTGCAGAGACTACAGAACATTTTTTCACAGCTAAATGCAGTCAACACACACACACACACACACACATACACACAATGTTTAAGTGGAAGTGGACTGAGCAGGATTTAGCTCACCAAATCTGCAGCACTGATCTCCTTTTTGACTGCCCTTGATATTTTAAGCTTCAGTTCACTGGCAGCTTGCTACAAGATAAGAGATAACTGTACGTGACATGCTCCCGTTTTGCCTCCAGAAGAAGGCTATTAATTTATCACTAATATTTTCAAATGAAAGTGTATCTAGATAGAATGCAGACTAGACATCGACAAAAAAAACAATGAATGATACAGTATTGAAGCCAAATGTTTTCCTGGATGTAAAACCAAATGCATTCCATCATGTGTTAAACTCTTTACAGCGATCTGCAACGAGATGAAGAGAGTCCAGCAGAAAATCCAGGAGGAGAAGGAGAAAGAAAAGAAAATTTATGCCAAGATGTTCGCATGAAGAGTTTATCTGTGGATGCAGTGAATTGTCATTATTTCTCCAAACTCGAAGAGACGATAGAAAGCTGTCCTTGAGTAACCAAATGAAAATACCATTTTAGTCATTTTTTCATGTTTCTCAACTGGCACATTTCTCATTTCAACTATTTGTGCAAGGTGATGAACTGACAAGATTGGTCTTTATCAGAGATAAGGCTGCACTGTTATTTAGTCTCAGAGGATCAGGATTAACACTCGAAAGGAGTACTTGGCTTGGAGTTTCAAAGCAAAGTTCAGTATACAGAATTTCATCAATTGTTTTACGCATTTCCACAGTGTCCCTTTGAACACATGGATTTTTTTTTTTTATTGAGGCAGAAATCAGTGAATAATGGTAAAGTGTTCTTTATTAATAATTGTGATATTATGTACAATGCTGAGCAGACCAAAATGTCTCTATGTGCTGAAATCAATCTAAATGTAACGAACAGCATGCCTGTTGGTTAATTTAGATTGAGGAAAAATGTGTTCATAGTTACAGTTCAACAAGTACCAGTACTTGAAAAATAAAGGTCACTTTACTCAACTTGCTCAATGCCCATATATGTATTAAAATACCGCTGAAACGATAACTGTTTCAAGATTTACCTTGTTTGAATGGTCCTGAACTTTATGTGGAATCCATAATGTGGTAATGAAATTATTCACTGAGAAAGCAAGAGTCGTTTTTGGATGTGTGCATTAGCAGACCTATTGACCATTTAAATAATTAGATTTAGGCACAATTGCCAGTTACCAGCAAGAAAACCTGAATATAATCTTAGTCATCTTTCAAAACAAGATTGAAAATAATACAATCACATCCCGTTGTAAGCTGGGCCGCCTCCTCCCTCGGGTACCACCCAGTTGATGTTTTGGCTCGGGTCCTTGATGTCACACGTCTTGCAGTGGACACAGTTTTGAGCATTAATCTGCAATCGCATTCCGTCTCCCGTATCCAAGGGAACATACTCGTACACGCCTGGGGAAAGATGGTTTAGAGAAAAGGTAGATATTGATCACTGACATCCATGTCAGACTGTCGTGAAAGGCTGTGAAAATCAACTAACAAATTGAAATATATACTCCAATAATATTGTGTCACGCATGTGCTGATGATACAAAGAGGTCGACTCTTGCTGGAACTACCCAGCTTTTGGTCCTCTAAAAGTTTATGACATCTCATCTGCATTCTCTGCTCTGTAGAATCTGTGAAAAGTGCTGAAAAATGCCAACCAGCAAAGTTGAACCAATGAGCAACTATGAAAATAATTAACTCTCCAGCCAAAAACTGCGTGGGGAGATTCTTAGGTTAAAGGGGCTTTATCCACTCGCCAGCTGTTCGTCTTGGCTTGTCTCTCCAGGCCATAATGAGCACTTCTCAGTCAATTTCTTATTCTCTACATTAGCTCCGGCAATGACTTCAGGTAAGGAAGTTTGGAGAGTTCAAATGGCGGCTGTTGTCCAAGAGAAAATTAAGTCGAGATAATAACGAAAGTCAATTGGATGCACGGTAAAACAGTATGGAGTCCGACGTCATTTATTACCCAGCTCCTTGCCAACAGATTTTGCCATGAAACATGCAAAATGTTTTACTGACGACAAGGACATCAATTCTGTTCGAATCATTTTCAGAATCCTTGGAAATTCGCTTGGTTTTGCCTGATTACCGTCTTTCAGGTCGACATGACTGGAACCAGATGTAGAGCAGCCTCAAAACACTTCAGCAATGCTGTGTTCAGCTGCTAGCAATTCAGCATCTTGCAAATATGGGTGTGTATTTCTTTTTTGTCTTAACAGGTTAACTGACGATAAACAAAACCATTGTCTTTTAATTAACCTGGTATCTCACAAGATATTAGAGCTCACTCTTTGATGGTGGTCCAAGGTGAAAGCGGTTTGGATACTTTATTAGCATGAATAATGTAAATGAACTCAAAATTATATGGGACCGTTTTTGGGCTAACACAAATGACCTCATTGGTGTTTAAGAAAAACAAGTATGATACTTTGGGAAATATGTCTCAATTTTACGCTGGCTATTACACAATGACCCCAGTGCAAGACATATGAAAGCCCGCATAGAGTTTGCTTACAAAAAAAATCACATGAAGGACTCCAAGACTATGGGAAATAAGATCATCTGGTCTGATGAGACCACGAGTGAACTTTTTGCCGTTAATTCTTAGCGGCATGTGTGGAGAAAACCAGGCACTGCTCATCACTTGCCCAATACATCCCAACAGTGAAACATGGTGGTGGTAGCATTATACTATGGGGATGTTTTTCAGGGACAGGACGAATGGTTACAATTGAAGGAATAAATGAGACATATCCTATACAGACATATCCTGGAAGAAAACCTCTTCCAGAGCGCTCAGGACCTCAGACTGGGCCGAAGGTTCACCTTCTAACAAGACAATGACCCTGAGCACACAGCTAAAATAACAAAGGAGTGGCTTCGGAACAACCCTGTGACCATACTTGACTGGCCCAGCCAGAGCCCTGACCTAAACCCAATTGAGCATCTGTGGAGAGACCTGAATGGCTGTCAACCAATGTTCACCATCCAATCTGACAAAACTTGGGAGGATCTGCAAGGAAGAATGACAAAGGATCCCCAAACCCAGGTGTGAAAAACCTGTTGCATCATTCCCAAGAAGACTCATGGCTGTACTAGCTCAAAAGGGTGCTCCTCCTCAAAGTCAACTGAGCAAAGGGCCTGAATACTTATGACTGTGTAATGTTTCAGTTTTTCTTTTTTAATAAATTTGCAAATATTTCTATATTTCTGTTTTTTGTTCTGTCAAGATGGGGTGCTGAGTGTACATTAATGAGAAATAAAAATAACTTTTTTGATTTTCGCAAATGGCTGCAATGAAACAAAGAGTGGAAAATTTAAAGTGGTCTAAATACTTTCTGTACCTACTGTAAATCAATGTAAATTGTGTCACCCAAGGGTGATTGTTTTATGCATATAGTGTAAACTGAAATCACAGGCAACACAACATCTGCCCCCTCTATTCTGGCTGACAGAGCCCGCGCTGGTCGAAGTTCACCTTCGTTTATCAGCGGAGGTAAGACCAACGCAGCCAGACATGCAGACATTTTCCCCTGAAATAATCAATGATGACAAACTACCAAACCGCATCCACTCGGAAATACAGCATGTTGTCACTCAAAGTGTTAACATTACAGATTAAACCAGCTAAAAACTGTACACAAATCGCACTCCAATGAGTTTTCATTTCTGTGAGATGCTATCTCTTAGGCCACCAGTTTGCGGCCTGCCTGAGAGACGATGCTGGCTGTTGGTGAAATTAAAGGAGAATTCCCAGCGCTCCTTTGTCTAAACAAGGAAATGTATGAACAGAAAACAGGAAAGACAATTGGACTGATATGGAATTCCCGGGTCTTTGCCTTGCAATACATTTTTGTTGAAGTACTTTCATTTTGTTCTTAGATTAAGGCTTTTAGATGCTCCTTCATGAAAGATGAAGTCCACCTATATGACTGTGCTTGAAGAAAAACATGTTTGTTTTTTTATACCTCCGTCAATTCAGCTTATTTCTGGTTGGTGTGTGCAGCCCGCTGAGGCATCAAATACTGCAAAGGGATACAGTTAGCTTTGTGCAGCTCAGCAGTCACATTCTATTAGCGTGAAGGTTAAGGCTGTTAAGTAGAAGAAAAGGAAAAAATGCAAAGAGTCCATAGAGACTAGTGGAGTCTTAAAGGTTAATTGTGGTCCGGAGTTAGTCTGGTTCAAACAGGCTGATGGTGTTACCTGCAGGGCAAAAGCGTTGCTCTGGACCGTCGTATATGCCGAGGTTCCTGGTGACTGGAATGCTGTCATCTTTTAGGGTAAGGTGGGCGGGCTGGTCCCCTTCATGGTTGGTGCCGCTCAGGGCCACGGAGGAGAGCAGGTCAAAGCTTATCTTGCCGTCAGGTTTGGGATACTCGATTGGAGTGCAGTCTTTAGCTGGTTTAAGCTGGTCTGAATCCAGGCCTGACAGAGATAAAGCACAGGTGTTGAGGAAATATAGATTTTTCCTTGCGGAGATATGGCGACGCCATTGTTCACCTGACTACGTGCAAAAAGAGTCCGGTCTGTGTGGCCCGACTCCAAATGTTGTATTCAGCGAAAGACAAGGACATTTAAACTCATGTCCAAATATAACACTTCTCTTTTCAAGATAGACAGGGGACACCTTGAAATCATAGCCTCAGTGATTAAATAGCACAGGGCGGGAGAATTTAGCACTATCTGATTATAAAAAAGAAATAAATCAACTTCCAAGCTTCAAGTTACCATGGACTGTTTTATTCAGTGGTCATTTAAACAGAAATCCGTATGGAGACCTGGGTGTGACGAAACCAGCGGATTAAGTACTTTTGCAGACACCTTTGAACGTTCCATTTGATCAGAAATCAAACTGTGGCGTGATTGGGACCAATGTCGAATTGCACTCAAATCTCGGTCAGACTGAAAATAACAGGCTGTGGGTAACCGGGGGGTAAACCATGAGTACATGATCTGATTGTCTGGAAATGTGTCTGACGGACGACACCAAGGTTTCTCACAAACATTTAAAGTCTGACCAACAGTTTCCCACACTTTAAAAGGAGAGGAAGAGTCATCTCCTTATGATTTTGAAATCAATTAAATTAATTCAAAAAGAATAAAAGTGATCTGGATGTAAAGAGTAGAATGATGAATAATAGCCTTTAATCCACAAAATGAAAGATAATACTCAATGAGTAATGATGGGCTGTTCAGCCTTAATAGCGACCCAGTTATACCTAGTCAGCTTGGTTCAGTTTGCTTAAGGTGATACAGTATGACTTAAAAATGCCTGATTGGAATCGGCTATCTAGCATAGAAGCACAGCATGCTTTGTGGATAAAGGCTGGAGATAAGGGGCTTGTGGGGAGTTCTGCTTCAGCACATAGAGAAGGGGAGAAGCTTCCAGTGTGAGAATTAATTACACCAAAACAAGAAGTACAGATAAAAGCAATGTCTAGGCTTTTCAATAGAAAGGTCTTTGATGATTACAATCCCTATGGGGAGTATCTTTCTAATAACTCAACAACCTTCCTGACTGCACGCCAGTTGTTTGCAAATGTTCAGCAGGTCAGGGAGAACATGAACTGGGCTGAATGACAAGTAATCTACTGGTTTGAAGTGAAGCTGAGATTGTGAATGTGAGTGTCTCCAAATGCTCTGAACCTAAACAGAAAACACCCTTTGGTTACATGAACTTAAACGGCCACGTTTTGAAGTCAATGGCAAAATGTCAGCACGGAAAAGGGTGCATTTTTCCATCTGCAATAATTTTGCAGGACTACATCACCTATTTCTCACATTGCACTTAATGGATTGGCTAAAGCACTGACATGAGAAGAAAGTAGTTGGTGCCAGCGACACCATTTCACTCACCACAGTGTTTTAGGGTCCACGGCTCCTTTCCTCTAAAGACCCAGTAGAAGACTCCAGTGTATGCCATACCCCCATAGAGGCCAAAGTAGTTGTGGAAGGAGGGCCTGATGTTTCTCACAGCATACAGTTCTTTCCACACCCAGGAATTCTTCAACGCCTCAGAATACTCAGGTATGTGGAGTCCTGGGGGTTCACGATTAAAAACAGTTTAATACAATATTGAATTTGAAGAAAGATTTTTTTTTTTTTTCTTTTCGGTTCTTGTTATTTTCAATAATTTCAAAAGCCAAATTCTTCACAAATCCTGCGACCTTGCTAAATAAGGATAAAATCAAAAGTAAAATATTGGACCTAATTATTCTTTAGTCTCTGGACGATTTTGGCAAAGCCCGATCCTGAAATGTGCTGTTGAGGTTTTGAAGACAATATATGAATGTTTTCCACAACACAACTTGCGTTAAAGCATGGGAAGATGAGATTTTTATTTTTACAGAAAAGCTAGGAACACTGACACTTAACCAAATCAGGTGTAATTAGAGCTATGAAATATTCATAAACACTGCTTCATCAAAAAATGTACCAACCGACTGAGGGAATCTGTTGAAATGAAATAATACCTGTAAATTAAAAGAAAAAGTATTATCGTATACTCAAAACTCTCTGGCTCAATTGTAAGTTCTCCAAACAATCTTCAGTAATTTTTTTAATGGACCTGGAGTTTAAAGAGAAAATATATTGGTCTCATTCCGAACATTTTATTTCCTCAAGTTGCTTTGAAATTCATTAAGAGAACTTTTCTCCTGACCTTTTCAGACTGACTGTCCAGCAGCTACCGGATAAACTGTTCAACAGTAACCAATGTCGTGGCCATGTTGCCCCCAGCATTGACAAAGTAATTCTGTCCTCTGGTTTTATATACTGTAACGAGAGACATGATTCAACATCATGGCGGTGGTTTGTACCTGCGGTCTCTGAGTCGAGGCTCTCCGCTGTGACTTTGGGGAAAATGGCTTCAGCAGCGAGCATGCCGCTCTTCATGGCTGTGTGGGTCCCTTTGATCTTGGGGACGTTCATGAAACCAGGACTGCAGCCAATCAGAAGACCTCCAGGGAAAGTTAGCTTTGGAAGAGACTGGGGGGGAGAAGGGACGTAGTGTCCTACTTCAACATTCCTCCAATGTTTTTAAGTATATTTAGACAGTTGCTTGAGACAATTTTGCTGTCTGAATCCGTGCTACAGAGTTACAGGCAATTTAAACCTTTCATCTAAATTATTGTCCCCAGTTTTAAGGAGCTTAATTAATAAATCTACTTCTGTCTGTTCTGTCTTTAGAAAAAAAGTAACCCCATTAGATTTACACAATAAAAACAAATCTGCTTAATGCATCAGTAATGCTGAACTGTTTAAACAAGCTTATATTTAAAAAAAAATTGATGTATTGAGCTAAATATCAAGAATTTCACAGTGACAATCACTGAATGACAATTGGGTAAATATAGAACCAGACAATAATTTCCCCTGTGTAACAAATAGATATCTGGTTATCTAGCATGGAATAGAGCTGCGCACATACTCAGTTAGTGATATTTAGATAAAGGTCAGTTTGGGGTGCTATTTCTTAAACAGACGATCAAAAGCCTGTATCCTGTACGCCGTTTATTTGTCCTTATTAAAAAGGTATATACCTGTATCCCACCCTCATTCAGGGCTCGGGCTCCATAAGCGATTCTGTTGCCTCCCTCCAGAGTGCGAGCTATGAAAGGATGATGTTTCCAGCGCTGAAACTCTCTGAAGGGGCTGAGGTAGGGGTTTGTGTAGTCCAGGCCAATCTTGGGCAGAAGACAATTTGATCACAGACAGACAAGGGGACATAATTCTGAAACAACAATACAACGTCTTTCCTTTTTTTTTTTTTTATTTTTTTTTTTACTTTGAGCCTCCCAAACTCTTGAATTTGACATTGAAAAATAGGTTTCAACTATAATTTTTTCAAGGCCGTATGGAACAGGTTTCTGAAAGGCATTAACCACTCATTGAGCATGAGTGGAATTCATGGGGAATAACAGCTTGACAAAAGCACTATAGAAGATTAAGTCTGTGTGTGTGCAAACTTTGGATAATTAATGAACTTGACCAAGAGTGTAAAATTGGATGATAAGCTGTGCACTGTCTGTGCTTAACAAAAAGGTTAGGCCCGTAGGGGCGGATCCTTGATCCGTGGTTGAGCTTCAAAGAACACACTTTTTTTGAGACACATTTTTATCGCATTGGTTTTACTTGCACCTGGAACATTTGTTATTTTTTTCATAGGAGAGAGAAAGCACACAATCAGGGAATAGGCAAATTGGTAACTGCTGTCAGAATATTATTTAAATCTGATTGTTCCTTACTGGTATTACAAGACAATTTCAAACAGCATTGTTTTCTAATTTTCCAAAATAAAGGCACATTACACACACACACACACACACACACACACACACACACACACACACACACACACACACACACACACACACACACACACACACACACACACACACACACACACACTTCTGACTAACCTCTCTTCAAGTTCAGATAGTGTCTCAAATGCAAAAGCTGTTCTCTGTTCATCCAACTTTACTTCAATTCAACATTTGCCACTCACCACAAAGCCCAGGGCCACAAGAGGTTCTCCTTCATTCAAGTGGTACAGGAAGGAGCCACCGTATGTGTTCCTGTTGAGGGGCCAGCCTACAGAATGTTCCACTCTGCCTGGCCTCCACTTCTTTTCATCAATCATCCACAGCTTCAAAACAAGGGAGCAAACATTGAACCCCTGAATTCTACTAATTAATTCAATTTTTCTTTGATTTTTTTTTTTAGATATGTCTCTTCAAGGATCAGAATGTTCTTCCTGACACTCATATATAGTAGTTAACTACTGTGAAAAACACATGTCTCTGAGGTGAAGGCCCAACTGGAACTTTAGCAGTAAACCATATTTTTTATCAGCCGCAAAGATTAAAAATAGATGAAATTACTTTTACCTGCTGCTAAAAAAACAATACTATGTGTACATATGTTGTACTGAAAATCTGTACGTCTCTCAATATTTCTCCTTTTTTTTGTATTTCTGTTATACTTTGTATTTTGTTCTTCTTTGTTTCTTCTTTACTCATTTATTATTTGTTACAGTTTCTCCACGTCTATGAGTTGTCTTTTTGGCTGCCAGCTCTAACTGCTGCAGTGCTGCAACTTTCCCCGCCTCGGGAAGAATGAAGGATTCTGTTATCAACCCAACACATTTACACCAAACCATGTAATCAAATTGCAGATAGGATATTGCAGCCACCACTATTGTCAGGATAGACCTGACTCACTCGGGTCAGTCATTCCATTAAGGCGATCGTGATCCACATGGTGACCGTCAGAGTCTCTGTGTGTAATGCTTATCTAGATTGACGTCAGCTACCTCCTTCAGGCCAATTGCATAAGTCTGGGGCTCGCAGTTCTCACGGAGGTTGAACTGCTTGTAAAGTTGCTTAGCTAAGTGGCCATGGCAGCCCTCTCCAAATAATGTGACTTTGGCATGGAGCTCCATCCCTCTCTCAAAAACATCCTGAAAACAGACAAGAACATAGATACAGTCATACATTCACAAGACCGACTAGAGTAGAATTTGAAATAATAGTTGCATGTTAAGACTCTGGCTGGGTGTTATGGCGAGAGAAAAAAAAACATAATTTACTATCGATATATAAAGAGCATTAGGAGAAGTGTATTTGCTCAGCAGTTACTTAAATGGAAAAAAATACTGAATGCTTACTTCTCATTTTTTTTTATTTCTAGTCACATATTTAATGTTTTGAAGTGATTTTCCTACTATTCGTGGATTTTTAAAAACTGACATATTGCCAATTTACTTCAAATTTTTGCCAAGAGATGAAAAAAGAAAATCGAAAGGAAACCATCAAAGAATATAGTGAATTTGTGAAAAAAAAAATCATAAAGAAAGACAAACAAAAGGAGATTTTTATGAGTTCTTATCAGACCACATACCAAATTAAAAAAATAAATATTTGACATTCAATGATACAATAAAGTCAGCAAAATATATATCAATAATCCACAAGGCAGGGGATCCAATAATCATAATTCAAAAATGCCCAAGAGCTTGATGAATGAAGATTTATGTGGACCTTTGGTGAGCCGTCCTTTGCGATGCCAACATCATTTGTAGCGATTCCTTTGACACTTCCATCTTCATTGAACAAAACCTAGGGAAGATAAAAGTAATGCAAGTTATGGTTAGGACTTGTAGCACAACAGAGACAGCAAACTTGAGTTACTGAGTATGTACAAACAGTAATTACTGAGTTTTATTTTTTTTGTTGACACACAATTTTATAGTAAAAATAGGTAATATAAATACAGGCAAATTGAAAGCGTCAACGAGCACATAATTACCACAAATTTATCATGTAAATATCATCTAAGAATTAGTTTACATTTTCACTTAATTAACTGAGTAACGTAAGAGGTAAAAGTGAATAGCTCCAACTGTCAAATTGTAGTTCTTTTAGATTTTTATAATAATAATTTATTCTTCATTAATCCCTCATGGGGAAATTCGTTCTCTGCATTTAACCCATCATGGCTGAACCATGAGCAGTTGGCTGCCGTCTGCCAGCGCCAGGGGAGCAGTTAGGGATTCAGTGTCTTGCTCAACAACACTGCAACACACTAGGAGGAGCGGGGACTCGAACCAGGGAGGTTTGGTTCCAAAAACGATCATCTACCTCCTGCGCTACGCCACCCCATGAGTTTGGTGGAGTTCCTACCTCGGCTGCAGCATAACCAGGGTAAAGCTCAACTCCAAGCTCCTCAGCCTGCTCTCCAAGCCAACGCACAAAGTTCCCCAGCCGCACAATGTAGTTACCATGGTTCCTCATGGGCAGACCTGGCCAGCAACATTGATACATAGCTTTAGCTTCCAGTATTTTGCATCTGAATTTCACAGAGACAGAAATGAAGTCAGCACCTCTTTTTTTAGCTGTTATAGAAACATGTAAAGCGATTTAATAACTCGAGAACTGTCTGACCTTGATCTTTATCATTAGTTGTATGCAAGTTGAAATTCTTAAAACCTTTTGTTGATGGAATACATGCCCAAAGCAAAATTAATATTTCTGACCCAGTCAGTGATTATACTTTACAACATGCATTTTTTCTTTTCTTTTCTTTCTTTTTTTCTTTTTTTTTTACAATATGAGCAATAAGGAGGAGAAGAACTAGATACTGAGCCTTTTATTGGAGCATGTTCCTTGATTAAATCTGGGTGATATAGCTGGTCCCACTGTCAAGATTTCTCACAGACAGCATGAATTGCACTGCTTATACACCAATTTTTATGTCTTCAGGATTGTGATTCATGGGATTTGGTAGACTGTGATTGACTGGCGACTGGTACAGGGTGTACCCCGCCAGGGTGTACCCCGCCTGTTGCCCATTGACAGCTGCGATAGGCTCCAGCATCCCCATGACCTTGTACCAAAGTACAGGATAAGAGGCAGATAATGAATGAATGAATGAAAGTATGACTTGACAGAGAAATAATAAATCCACCCATGACACCGCACTGCTGCCTGTATTGGCACTGATATAGTGAGGTACTCAGCTTAACAACCAAAAATGTTTTTTTTGGTCAATTTACAATGAATACGCGATTGCCCTCTCAAGGGTGGCTATATTTGATAAGAAAAAGACAGCTCGATTGAAGTATCAAAGTTATCATCTCCTGCCATAGTCATGACATTCTATGGATGTGTCTAGCATACCTCAGTCGTAATATAGAAGTGATCTTTAAACATACATTTTACCTCATACTATCGCTTCACATTAAGCAAAGTGAATATTTCACTCATTCACGAGTCATGACTTTTTAGAAAATTTTAACATTTCAACTGTATCTTTCATTGTGAAACCTATGTGTATCCAAGGTTAAGGTTAAGCTTAAGCCAAGTAAGTCTAGGAGTATTTTGATTAACAAAGGGAAGGTAGAAGACAAGAAGTTTGTGATAAATGGTGAGGTGGTGCCTATGGTGTTAGAGAAACCGGTGAAAAGTTTGGGTAGATGGTTTGATACAAGACTTAGCGATATGGGACAATTTGAGCAGTTGAGGCAGGAATGAATCAAGGGGTTTTAAATATAGATAGGTCAGGGCTCCCAGGGAAGCTGAAGATGTGGTGCTTGCAGTTTGAGCTGTTGCCTCGGTTGATGTGGCCTTTAACAGTGTATGAGATCCCCGGTCAAAGGTAGAGAAGCTAGAAAGGATGTTAAATTCAGTTACGAGGAAATGGCTTTGAGTCCGACGCTGCCGAAGCAGCGTGGCCTTGTATGGGAAAGGCATATTGGAGGTGCCACTTTCTAGTCTGTCAGAAGAGGACAAGTGTGCTAAGGTTAGATTGAACATGATTCTCACCCAGTCAAAGGATTCAGCGGTAAAGAGTGTGGCACCCATAGTTAGGACAGGGAGGAGGAAGTTGTACTAAAAGGAGGCAGTGCAGCAAGCACAGGTAGCCCTTAGACATGGGGATATTATAGGTCGGGTGCATCATGGGTATGGAGGCTTAGGGTTGGGTGTAGTAAAACCGGTGTGAAGCAAGGCATCAGTTGCAGGAGAGTGGAAGTTGATAGTAGATGAAATACATAAGCAAGAAGAAGTAGTAAGGCATACTAGAGCAGTGTCGCAGGCAAAGGAAGGACAGTGGGTGAATTGGGAGAATGTGGAAAGAAGAACGCTGAAGTGGAGAGAGTTGTTGAGCATGAAGGCTAGTAGAATTAGATTTATCACAGGGGCTACATATGATGTGCTATCTCCTCAGAACTTAAAGCAATGGTTGGACGAGGATGCTCCCTGCCCATTGTGTACTGGAGTAGGCACACTTAAACGTATACTATCAGGGTATTGGTTAGGTTTTCCCAGGGCCGATACACTTGGTGTCATAACCAGGTGTTGAAATGTTTAGCAGCAGCAATGGAAGAAAAGCGATTCGAAATAAATTCTGTAGATGGTAATCGGAAGGTTAGGCATATTAAATTTGTAATTTGAAAAGATTTGCAATTTATACAAACACGAAGAAGACAAACATGAAAGAAATCCACAAAAATAAAAAAAATAAAAAGTTAAGAGAACTTCCAAGCAGGGTGAGAAGATTGGCAGGAGAGGTGTCTCCCTCAAACGCCACTCAGAAGCATATAATGTTTCATGGGTTTGGTACAGTCAATTATGAAACACCTTCTCCATTTGGCTGTGACTGTTATCCCCTTGTGAGACCAAAGATGCTTATTATGGAGTTGTGGAGTATTGAACTTTTTAAAATATCTTTTTTAGCTTCGATTAAAAGTGGCTTCTACCTGGCAACATTGGGACTGGGATTCTGTGCTTCTCTGTTAAAATGCTGAAAATATCTTCAGTCACTGGGGTGCTCAAGGGTGCCTTGGGGACAGACAACAAAGGTTTTAGAGATTTGTGTAAATGAAAACACCCGTTCACAGTTTACCATGAAATTCCTATTTTTTAAGAAAATGTTTAGCTTCAATAAATACTCGCTATATGTGCGTTCTAAACTTACAAGAATAAAACATAATTGGAGCATCCAAATTTTGTTATTCATAAAATGTTAATATTCATGTGTGTTCTGACAATATCTGTTGGCTTTAAGTCCAATGTTACTTAATGAGGACCTGTCTTTGCGATACAATACATTTTGACAATTGTACTAATTCACTTTCATGGGACTGTATGCTCAAATACTGACAGTGACTCCAAAAATCCTATCCACAAGGTTACATGAAACTCACGTAAAAAAAAAAGACTAAGATTCTTACCCCTCGTTCTTTCCAGTCAGGGAATAGTTCAAAAAGGGCACTGGGTTCCAGACAGGCTCCTGAGAGAGTGTGCGCTCCTATCTGGGAGGCCTTCTCCACCAGACACACGCGCAACTCCTTCTCATGTTCATTCGAGAGCTGCTTGAGACGAATGGCTGCCGAGAGACCGGCAGGGCCCCCACCAACTATTACAACATCTGCCTCGTCAGCAAACCGTTCCATTTCGATCCCTGGAAGAAGACAAAAAGGAGACAATTAATTGTAAGGACTAAAGAAGAAAGCATTGAAGAGAAGGACTTCACCTTCTCTAATGATTTCCAATATGTAAGGAGGACATGTCATTATCATCCTCCAGTCCTCCATTTGCCAAGTCACCAAAATTACTGACGAAAACATTTCTTTGTTCTTACAAATTAGATTTCAGGGTTACATTTTAAAGAGGATTACTTTCTGAACTCACTCGTTGGTCAACCTATCTGGGCATACTGCCACACTTACATAAGAGGAGAGAAAGTTCAACGAATGAACAACTTAATCATACATTCAAAGCGACTATTATCTTGAAGATCATTTTTCCTGTGTGTCCAAACAGAGCTTGAGGAAGTTTCCATCAAATCAAAGCCTCTCATCTTTCACTATCGATGAATAATCAAAGTTTAGTGACACAAGTCACACCTTCCCATCTCGGATCTTTTTCCCGGGGGTGGATGGTGTAGTGTGTTGTGATTCGAGGTGCGGTCACTGAGGAGCAGCCCCTTTTGTGTAGTGTCGTGTAGAGCTGTGGGGCAGCATGTTCCACCTGCACCGTCGTCAGCGCCCTGATACACCTTTGGGCTGTGGAAAGAGAGACAAACAGCCCCGGTCGATACCAGTTTAAACCTTAGGACTTGTGACTACTTCACACCGCGACAGTGGACTTCACCTTTTGTTTGTCTGGTCTCATTTCACTTGCTCTGACATTTGAGCTCATGACCCATATTACTCTACGACGGTACAGGAAGGTTGAACATTACGTCTGTTATTACTGGAAATACAATGTTAATGTAACACAAACCTCATCTGCAGCTGTCAAGTAATGGTTTATAGCAGGGAACCATGCTAGCTAGTAGCGATGTGTTTCATTCGAGCGACACCAAATTCACGAGTTTAAAGATGTTATACATCTTATTATTTATCGGAACATGCAAGTAATATTTTTGTGCCAGATTCGGCTCATTAAACACATTATATAGAATCCCCAAAAATTATAGCGGACGTATTACCCAAGACCAGGGCATAGTACAAGTAACACATATATACCGCTTCAACTTTGCCCTACATTTAATCTTGCTGCTAAAGTAACCTTAACAGACGACTAATGCGAACGCTAGTCCTTGCATTAAGAGTAACAATTGAGGCATTTTAACACATGTCAACCATTCGTAGCAGATAAAAGTGAGCTCTCAAATCTGAAACCAGTGTCAGAAAGACGAGGTTAATCCATGTCCTGCCCAGCGGACGCGCTGTACGTTAGCCATGTAGCCGACGTACCTTTACTTGAGTATCTGCTAGCTGGTAACATTATGTGTCTGCTAGTGCAAACACACAAGCTGGTAATGTTTTATGTCTTCTTTCAAAATCAACTTAAATGAAACGCCAGTTTACTCCCTTTGATCTCAGCTCCAAACTTCCCACAAGAGCCCGTAAGGCAACAAATGCTTAGCCGAGCAACCTTACAAAACACGTCTCATAACACATGCGGTCGCGAGCGTGAAACTCTGCGCTTCTGCGTCAGCGAAACTGCGTCGGCCGCAGGAATATAGATCTACACACTTTGCTCCTTGTAAAATGTATTGGGGACGATGATTTGGCAGGTATAGATATCGGGTACAAAATTGAGTTATTCCAGGCCACTGTCTGCGGAGGGACGGCTCGCAAACAGAGGTGAAAATAAGAGACAACTGAAGTTGAATTGGAAATTTTGCCCAAGAAATTCAAAAACTACCACCACAGCTATTTATTTCCTACAATGAAACTAGTGTGAAATATTTAAATATTTGCATCGCTTTCCAATATTTAATTGAAAAAATCTTAAAGTTTTAAGGTATAGGGTATGATAAGTTTGTTCACACTTCACCCTTTCCAACCTGCTTAAACACATTTCTTCACTTCTTTTCCACTTTCCATCGCTCTGTACTGTTGTCTCGAAGTACTTAAAATCCTCTCTGCTCCCTGTAGCCTCACCGTTCCACACTATCCCTCTCATTCTTACACAGGTCTTAAATTACCTTTCTAATACCAAAACTTTATTAATTTGGACTTTAACTTGTCCATAAGTGTGAATTACAGAGTGAATGGCTGCAAATACCTATTTTTTGGCTCTGGGATTGAAAGGGGACAAGTTCAGGTTAAACCTTGCGTCTTGCCCTCGTGCTGGGATAGCACCCCGCACCCTGTGCATGACAAGTATAATAGGCATTGAATGAATGAATGAATGAATGAATGAATGAATGAATGAATGAATGAATGAATAGGCAAATCTACATGTCAATTGCAAATCTGATTTTCTAGCAATGAGCCTTGACAGCCTTGACCAACCCTACTTTGTTGAAAATCTGTCTGACATTTATTAATTGGCGACTATTGGATTATTATTACTGTTAAAATTCCCCCACAGTGGGACGATTACAGGAACATTCTATCCTATTGGATGACCAACAATTTTGAATTTTATCCTCCCACTACCTTAATCTGATCGATGTGCTCTTAGAAATTTAAAAAAAAAAATTACCATTAGTGTATCTTCAGATGTGTCCCTCGTCTTCTAATCCTTTAGAGATTACCCACTAGAGACAGTTAATACATGCAGCATGAGCCAGTCACACCACATATTGACTGTTAATTCATAGGGGTGTGTTAACGTTCCTCATTTACAATTCAGGACACTGTTCTTTGGAGAAATGTTGCCTCTCATTGTCATACCAACTCTGGTATGAGGGATACTTGACGCTGACACTTACCTGAGGCCGCTGGAGTGCCATTGAAATAGATTTGGTATCATATTTTGCCTGTAGTTTGTGGTGTTTCATCATTTCCTTAGATCATTGTCCACTTCAAAGTTACTTTTCTGTCAAAATGAATTGGGAGGTTGTACACTTTGCCAGACAATGCACCAATGCATAGCGAAGGGTACTCACTTATATGAGACATTTAGTACAAGACTTTATTATTTTATTCGTCACAGCCTTCTAAAAATTTCAGAAAATCATACAATACTCAGTTTAACAATGTTTTAATAACAAATATCAAGTCAAGTACAGACACAATGCCCCAAATAATATAAATATATACTGTCAGTGATATGTAACTTGAGGTATATGCGGACTACCATTGCACATTTCAATCAAAAGAAAAAGCAAAGGTCACTGAAAATCATTTTTACTTTAAGACAGATGATACAATAAACACTGTTAATATGCTAAATATTGTTCTCATTTTCATTTACCACATACCTTTGGATTTTGTTAATATATCTCCAACAACAGCCAAATTATCAATATTTTCAGCTTGAATGGAAATACAATGTAAACGTAGAGTGGCATGATTATAAGTCCAGGAATTATAATAAAGTACTTTCTTATATCAGAACTTGTGTGCTTTGCAATGTTTGGAAATGTTTCAAAGACCTAGGTAAGTCCAGGAAATATTGTGATCATTGCAGAAATGACTGTATAGATGATTGGGTCAGAATGTGTGATGTTATGAAGCTGCTCTCCTTGTTCAATACCTAGAATAATTGGGTCATACAGGACAGGGTGTATAGGTACACACACACCCCATTCTCTTAACACTCACTGGCATATTTTTGAACGACACCAATTAGCAAACATTTTCCAAAGAGCCTCCATACCTCACACACTACATCCGTTATTTCTTACCCATCAAATTTTCATTGAGACACACACAACAGTGTCTTCCGGTCGCTGATATAAATATAAAAATAAAGTACATTAAAAGAAAGAAAGAAATGCAAGCACTTAATGCCTCCTCAGCTGAGTGCAGTACAATGGAGTCGTAAAGGTATTAATACATTTAAAAATGGCTCCATTCTCAAATGTATAATTGCTCATAATTTGGTAAAGTTGTGAATACAGGTTAAATGTTATATCGGTTCCTTTTTGAACAAAGGAAAACCTTAAAAGTGGATTGATTCTCCTTCAAAGCTTTTTCTGCGGAACGAGTGAGTGTCTTTTTGCTGCAGTGTCTGAGGATATATCCAATGAAAATGTCAAGGAATGGCCTGATGTCAAATAATTGAATTATCCCACTAAGTGTTTACGTTAAGTCAGTGTAAGTATGTGACCAGTTTTGTTAAGTAGAGGCTAAAATGAATATTATTTTTTCAATGTCTGAAGAATGAGTGTTCAAACAGGCACATACATCACATTGACAGACTGTAAACTGGTACCTTACGGTTTGTTGCAACAATGAAGCAGACATCTATATCACAAATATTTCAGCATATTACAGCAAGTTTATGACATTACTCTAAAACATGCAAAATAATACCTTGGACCAATAAAAGATACTTTTCATTCACTTAACAGTAAATGAATAAGAGCCATAACTAACATACAATGTCGAACCTTTGTAAGATGTGTAAACAGTGTACGTTTCTATTCAAAGAATTACTTTTATTTTTTAATTCTTTTTAATTTGACGTGCTCAGAGAACAAGGAGCTGATTTGCCATGGGGGGAGCTGTTCCAAAATTGATAGAAAACTTTTGTGCATACCGATATATGCTGCTGTCTGTAAGAATCCATATTAGTTGTTAAATGAACAGTTATTCAATCTTTTAAATGTTTGTTCTAAGAAACAACTGGCACTTGCGGCTCGGTTACGGCACAGGCATAGGCCAAATTTTGGCAGGACATTCATTGCTATCGAGGAGGCATTCATAAAAACAAAAGATGATGTCACAACAAACTAAGCAATTAGAACTGCATCCTCGAGCGTTACTCTGACTGGAGTTCTTCAGTAATTTCAATTCTTCCCGGTACTGAGCTGTAAAAATCTAAAATGACACAGAGCAGACCTCCTCCAAGGCCCATGTAATGCATACTGATAGAACATTTCAAATATCATTCACAATTTCTAATGGATTCTTCATAGCCACCACCATCCAAAGTGTATGAAATGGGTCTGATAGCTTTTCTGTAATCCCACTGGTAGAGGGGAAGACCCTATAAATGATGTAAATGCTTTTCTTTTCGACATACCCCTCCACCAGAGGATTAGTGAAATCCCAAACAGACAGGACATGCAACAGGTGCAGGTAAAAACATGAACCCCTTGGCATTTGTAAAGCAAAAAAACAAAACAACAAGAGCAAAGCTGGTGGGTATGTTGCCTACAGGTAATGCAAATGTTAAAATTGCCACAGTTACCGCTTTCCTTGCTGACAGGAGGTGGAGACATTTGGTCTGCTGTAATTGCGGCAATATAATGAGACTGTTTTCGAGAGCTTTGTTCAAGCATTTGGCCTTCTTCGCCAGTCTTCCGAGCCATGAAGGCTGTCTTGGTCCACAATGGCCCAAAACATTTTTTTCATATGACGAGGAAACATCTAAAGACTAAGTTCAAAGAACATAGAAGCCAGAAACTCGGTTAATACGGTGGGAGATAGCAGCAATGTATCTGTTAAAAAACAAACAAACAAACAAACACAAAAAGGACATTGTTCCTTGAAACCCATCCCTGGATTTGTGCTCCAGGTCCTTGAGAACCTTGAGCAAGTCTTTGCCATTGCTCCATTTATAAAATTACTTGAGAATAATAATTTTTTTTTTTCAAGGTGGCGCTGGAAGACGGCAGCCTGTTGCAGCAGCTCCAACTATTTTTACCTCTTTCTTCTCTTTCTGTATCTATTTACCAACCTATCCACTCCAGTCTCGCGCGTGGGACTAGACACCGGTTTCCAGCGTATTACCCTGCCTTCCTCAATTCTCTCATTCCATATATTAAGGAATATGATCACTTATACGAGGAACTTTTACAACTAAGGAAAGGAACTGGACTCCCCACTGTGCGCATTCCAGAGGCGCTATGGCAGAACACCCACAGGGGGAGGAAAGCCGGCGCAAAGGTGAGAGAGCGGACAGAGATGACAGGAGATGCAAGCCCTTCCTGCCCTCGGTCATCATGGGGGACGTGAGGTTGCTGGCCAACAAATCAGACGAGCTGGCAGCCCTCATCGACAGCTTGCATGTCTACAGGGAATGTAGCATGCTGTGCTTCACAGAAACCTGGGTCCAGGTGAACACACCGGAGAGCGCCATCTATCTGCCCGGCTACACTCTGATTCGCGCAGACCGGGGGAGACAGAGCGGCAAGAAGAGTGGAGGAGGACTTGCCGTCTATGTCAACAATAAATGGTGCAACCCCGGTCAAATCACCGTGAAGGTGTCTGTGTGCACCCCTGATGTGGAGCTTATGGTGGTAGGACTTCGCCCCTACTACATCCCGCGTGAGTTTTCACACTCCATTCTGGTGCTCGTACACATTCCCCCGTCTGCGGCCGGTGATGTCATCAACTCCGTGATCGCGGATCTGCAGACGCGCCATCCCAACGCCCTCATTCTGATCAGTGGGGACTTAAATCACGTCCCTCTCACTCCCGTTGTCTCCACCTTCACCCAATATGTAGACTGTGCAACGAGAGGATTTTTTTTCCAAGATGGCGCTGAAAGACGGCAGCCTGTTGCAGCAGCTCCGCGTACTTTTTACTCTGTTCTTTATTTTACATTATTTATTTACCGTCCTGTCATCCCCAATGTTGCGAGTGGGACTAGACTCCGTTCTCCCTTCGCACTATCTTTCCTGTTTTTTTTTTTCTTTCTCTAATGTTGCTGCTGCAACACCCAAATTTCCCCTATGGGGATCAATAAAGTATTATCTTATCTTAAATAAAACCCTGAACATCCTGTATGCTAATGTGACGGATGCCTACAACTCTTCCCCTCTTCCCCCTCTGGGAAACTCAGATCATAACCTGGTACTCCTGGCCACCACCTACAAACCGATGGTGAAGAGGCAGGCGGCTAGCAGCAGGTCTGTGAAGATCTGGTCCGAAGCCACAGAGGAGGCATTAGAGGAGTGCTTCGATATCACCGAGTGGAGTCTTTATGAAAAGGACTTCGGTAATGACATATAGGGTCTCTCTTGTTGTGTAACGGACTATATCAATTTCTGTGAGGACACCATAGTCCCATCTAAGAAGGTCCGTTGTTTCAGCAACAACAAGCCATGGATCAGCAAGAACATTAAAGGCCTTCTGAATAGGAAGAAGAAAGCCTTCATGGCTAAAGACCACCAGACCCTCAGGGCTCTCCAGAAGGAGCTGAGGAGGAAGTTGAAGGAGGCGAAACTCAACGTCAATGAGAAGGTTGAGTCCAGGATGGAGCAGAACTTGAAAAGACAGGCTTGGAGAGAGGTGTGGAAGATGACAGGCTGTGGGAAAACCACACCTGGAGTCAAAGGTGACCCTGAATTTCACCCCCATCCCCTTCCCCCTGCCCACCAGCAGCTTTTAAGGACAGCCCCCCACCATCATCACCCCCTGCCCCATCTCCTCCAACTCGAACACAACCACTACCCCCC
>CAAKHD010013732.1:284298-299912 GCA_901007705.1 Fistularia tabacaria | reverse complement strand
ACATCCAACACTCTTAACATGATGTGATACCAATTAAACACACACACACACACACACACACACACACACACACACACACACACACACACACACACACACACACACACACACACACACACACACACACACACACTGTTTGGAAATGACACAAACCGTGTTACATACTCACCTGATCAAACTCCTTACTGAGGCCAAAGTCTGTGAGAACAATGTGACCATTTGAATCAAGTAAAATATTCTCGAGCTTCAAGTCCCGGTAGACAATCCCAAGCTGCAGGAAAAACATGACAGAGGGGCGACAACGGTTGAGATGTGAAGCGCACGTCGGCCGTCGCACACTGAGGAGGACTCCGCTGTGGTATTTCTGAAAGTTACCTTGTGTAGATGCTCCAATGCCAGCACGATCTCTCCACTGTAAAGGGCTACTTCTTGCTCCTTGAATCGCACCCTCTGCACCAAGTGTGTAAAAAGCTCTCCGCCATTTACATAATCTGTGTGGAAACATATAATGCAAACATGAAATATTTCATCCATGCCACATCTGACCACATAATGGATATTTGTAAGTGTTTCTCTACAGGTAAGAATTATTTCTTATTTTTTTGAATTTCTATTAAAAAGTATTCATATAACAGGTAAAAATTCAATTTCTTGCACAAACTAGCCGTAATGCAACACAGGGATACAAGTACTGTAAGAGCCTGACTGATTCTGGTTTGATGGAGTTGATATTATTGTAATAATTGGGAGAAAAGAATTCTTACCAGGTAATAAATTGGCTAATATTAAACCCCATTAATTGTATATTATATCAGTGAAGTTTTAATTCATGAAATACTTCATGGTCTGTAACAGTCCGCTGCACTGGACATCAATTCAGGAGAGAAAAAAGTTGGTCCGATGTAGAGTTAAGTAGAAAAACAATCAGTAAGTTGGTAATAAAATCTAGCTTTGGTCTTAGAACACATTAAATAACATTGTAAGACAATAAAATTTCACATTATCATTTGGGAAACTGGAAGATGTCCAGTTTTGGTTAGTTTACAATACAAAAAAAGAGCAGAATCAACAACATCTGTCGTAACTATTTGAACAAATGGTTTCTGTTAAACTCTCTGACTTTGTTCAAAACAAAAATTCAATCAAACGCCAACATTTGGAAAACACAGCTATCCAACTGAAAGGCAACAGGGAATGTAGGTAAAATAAAACTTTATACCTATATTCACTGTTGCCAAATTTCGATCGATAATGTTGTTATATCTGCAAACATATACATGACACAGGAGTCTGTAAATGGCCAACACGTACTGTCTAATCTATTGTCAGGCTCTGGTGAAAATGGTAGTACAAAATGTGCAAACCAAGAATGAGGTGCAGCTTGGTGTCGGTCTGGAAAGCATAGTGAAGTGTGATGAGGAACGGTGACTGGCGGATATGCTCCAGGACTTGCCGCTCCGTTCGCGTGTGTTCAGCAGTTTTTGCCTTTTGTACAATAGTAGCCTTCTTCAACACCTTCATGGCGTACAGCTTCCCTGCATCATGACCGCTCACTTTCCTCACCAGAAACACCTTGCCATATGCTGGTGGATAAAATAAACAGAGCCAGTGGACAAGGTTCAATGCAGTGCCAAAGCCTGACACAAAGTGTGACGTGTGACATGGCTCATCTGAAGAACATGTTGTACTGCATCTGTACAATCTTACTCACCTCCAGTGCCCAACACCTTCAATAGCTCAAAATTCTCAATTCCCACCCTCTCTACATGGCCTGTCAGGTTGGCTGAAGTCAAAAACACAGAGTGCAAAAGAATGAGACAAACCACATTCAGTAAATCACAGAGAAACTTGTCCTTCACCTCAAATATTTGGGTAGCAATAAATGCAAATGAACATTGTTAAACAATCCCTCCCGCAAACAGAGTTCCCCTTTCATTGGCTCGTTCAAACAAAAGGTGGTTGTTCCACCTCGCTGGTGGAACCCGCCTATAACCGCCAGAGGCGGATGTCTGTGCGAGTGCAATCATGACAGTGTGAACGCGGCATGCTTCGGAAGGCAACGAGCCCACTGCCTTCTGGTTGTTGTTAAATTTCTGTCTTTTGACCAAAATGGAATAGCAGAGCCATTTTTCCTCTCGTGGTCATGTAGCATCAATTTCAAAAATATTTGTGCCTTTGTGATGCGTAGAAAGCCCAGATTCACGAAATTGCCATCTTCCCAGGGGTGAAATACTTATTTGCACAAAGAATGTTACTTGACTGACAACACCAAGAAAGGGGATGGAAAAAGAAAAACATCTTGTATTTTCTTCTCCCAGCTGGACTCAGTACTGTAGACACTGTCCTAGATTTGAATGAATGTTGAAAGGCATTTTTAGCCTAGATTTACACATTTTGATTGTACATAGACTGGTTAACAGAGAGAATTTCCCTCTGAGCTCCACACACATTTCTACAAGGGAGATTTTTTTACTCCAAATTTTAAGCTGCTGTGTTATAAATAATTAAAATGCAATTTTTGTCATGCCCTACTCATGTGCAAGGATAAAATACAATACTTTTTAAAAGCAAGAAATTCAAAACTGCATTTATTCTGGATATGTACCGAACATTCCATGTTCTGCAGACTTCAAACCATTGAACTATTCAGAAATGTTCTTGTTCTGTGGGCACACTGGTATATCTGTTCTTCACAGGACATTCATGGATGAGGAGAGAAGAGCGAAATGAGTCCGATAATCACTGCAAGGTTCAAACGCGAACATTCGCCTAAAATATGTTTTAACATGTAGATCGCAGCTATGGGTCCAGACTGACAGTAAAGCTAATGAGATCAGTTACAAAGAGGTTGCTGTGGTACAGCTAAATGTCTTGTTTCCATTCCTCTCCGTCCCACTCCTATATTCTTCTGTCTTTTCCAATTAATGTTGCAGTACTCCAGTAGTTTGTAAATCTGTAAAGTTACAAATTAGATTTCCCCTTTCTCTGAATGATGGCCTTAGATTTTCAAAAAACATCATGTAGTTTTAAGACATGCCCCACGTCTAGCCAAGTCATACATATATTTGTAAATACCCAATATTTTTCCATCAATGGAGAAAATTGTGACTCGAATGTGGTCATTGCGCTGTTGTCTTTGGCAGAGTTTCACTAACATTTCAGGTCAAAAGCCCCAAAAATAGATGTGCAAGATACTCATGACCCTCCCTGCCCCAGCAGGGAGGGTCATGCAGATTTTTAGCAGATTTTTAAGGTTATTTAATTTTTACTACTTGGGTATATTACACGGCAAAAAGACTTTGTGCCTCCGAAAGACCTCCAATGAGGTCAGCTCGCTGTCAGGCACTCCTCGCCTCTATGTAAATCGCAGTTTCCCTGTACAGTTGGCTGAGCATTGCATGCTCTTACACATGCATGTCCATTGTAGTGAACACATTCCTTCTGTCTCACGCTCTGAAAATAGGCTGCTGAGCAATTAATAGCAGCTGATTTCCTCTTGCCGCCTCTCCTGTTACACATGAGAAGAAACACCGCGTTTTTTTTAACAATTCAAGATCAGACAGTATCGTTTCCAAATAACAAAAACAACACCATCGTTCCAATATGAGGTCAGAGGTCTAGTTGCGTAACACCCTTGTCATGATCATCCTGCCAAGGCCGAGTTTGATTTCAGTGTTTATAAATAGACTGATAGAGTTGTCCAGCCTGAGGATGCCTTGCTCCTAGACAAGAGGTACCTCTTCAGCCTGTGGGAGGGAAAAGCCACAGAATAAAGACACTCTCCCTGAATTGTGTGCCTTTGTTTCTTCGTTGCAAGAACAAACTTAGCAAAAAAGGAAAAAAAATCTTTTCTCTCTTACAGCTATGACTAATTCATGATTTTATAGTCCGGGAAACGCGATCATTGAACTCCTCCACAGGCTCTTTTTCATTGTTCCTACATCCTTAGATAAAGCCTGAGACAGACAGGCACAGTGATTACTTACATTTCAGTTTGGGGTCCATTAGTGTTTGGCTGATTTTCTTTTATTATTTTACGATAATAAAGTCGTAATCAAATTGTACCAGATCTCTATGGAGCTACTGTCATGAATATTATAAATATATGATTGGCTTGGCAAGACATGGAGCCTGTTTCAAAACTACATCATGATGTTTTTAAGGGGGGGGAAGTCAAATTTGTAACTTTATAAATTTACAAACTACTGGAGTACTGCAACACTGATTGGAAAAGACAGAAGAATATAGGAGTGGGACGGCGAGGGATGGAAACAAGACGTTTGGCTGTACCACTGCAACCTTTTTGAAATTGATCTCATTAGCTTTTTTGTCAGCCTGGACCCATAGCAGCGATCTACATGTCATAACTTCCTAATAACCTGACATCTCTTATCTCATTCAAATCTCACCATGCAGCTTCCCACTAATAATCACAGGACTAGTATGACGCACCTCAAAATGAAATCAGCTAAAAAGTGAGTCTATGTATCTCTTACATTTTTAAGGCTTAATTTGTTATGATCGGTACCCAGTGTAAATATATTAATAATATGCTATATGACTGGCTTGATCATCTTAACAAATTCATATTGCCTTGTGTGGTTGCAGCACTTTGGTTTGCTTAGTTTCATGTTGCTACGAGTCTCTGGCAAGAGATGTTAATCTCATTTGGACTGCCTAATTAAATAAAACCAAAATAAGTAAAAATAGGAGCTTGAAAAAAAAGAGCTGGGGAGGCAGGACTGAAGGGCCCTACAGCTATGTCAGCTGTCGGGCAGTTACACCAATATACAATTTCCCATATATATTCAATCAGGTGCTTGCTGTCTCCCCATAGATGATAGTCTGGGTTCACTGAAAGAGAAGCTGCTGGTGTGGCTGAGAGAAATGTAAACAGTGACACAAAAAAAACCTCAATCCAAAACTTGAAACGAAACAAGTGTTAGTACTCATTTTGGTTTCACTTGAATTACGCAGTCTAAGTAAGTAAGTTCACGATAAAAAAAATTAGCTATTCCCCAATGGAAAAAAATGTGAAGCAAAAAAAACCCCAAAACCTGACGGGGTTAATTCCTTAAAAGGGAAGTAAAAGAATTACACCGTTGACAGGAAGAAAAGGTTCAGAAAAACTTAATAACTCTGCAGATTGCGGTACTACGCTGTGTTGCAGAAGGGGAAGCTCTGTTTTACTGTGTCCCAGTTGCAGCTGAGACCACTGTCCAACCTATTCAACAGTTGTCCGTAGAGAGACTGTACTCACAACCCCTACCATCATTTCCAACTCTCTGCTGTAAATATTTGTAAAATTTAACGATCACTTGATATCCTGTTGATCTTACATAATGGTGGCTTTCCGTCGCTGCTGGCACAGGATAGCACAGGTCCACTTTGCAAAGAAGTCATTTTCAATATTCCACTGGCTGATTTTCTCAAAGAACAAACACTTTGACGGACATCACAGATGAATTGCACACACTGTCGTGTTGAATGTGAAGATCTGCACTGTTGTAAATGAAATTGACAAAAACAACAGGCTCGGCTGTTGGTATAAATCCACTGTTACTCAACAGCACCATTACCACAATTAAAAAAACAAATACTTGCCAGACTCACTCAGTGATAACTGACCTATTTACCCACGTAAATAGGCTGTTCCATTTTAGGCCCGCAGTATTATTTTAACCCATATTCCTGATAAATAGAGATGCAAGTGAATATTCAGAGACGCTCACATTAGTTCCACTGACTTATCAGCAATGCAGCGGTCTGGTCACCGTGGCCGCACTCGGGGGAATGACAGGAAATCAATGCATTAATCCGCATTGACAGAAAGCCATGACAATGGCATTAAGTTGCTGTAGGAAACTCGTGTCAATTGTCTGATTTAGCCTCGCGTAACGTACAAACTGACGCTGTCCCAAGCTAATGTTGTTATCTTGTTACCCCGCGGCTGTCAGCTCGTATTAGTGGCACGGTTAGATAACGTTAGTGTCATACGCGAGTTAGCAGGATCATGACAAGTAATGAGGACAGTCGACTAGCATCGACGGCTAGCCTTCCTCTGCCATTTTTGGATCGGAGGTGTAACCGTAATGCTTTCCACTACAAACGCCAGCCAGCGAACATTTCTCCCCCGACACGTGTCTACCAAACATAAACGGCCGAACATTTTTTTTGACGGCTTTGCCGGGTCTCGGGAGAACTTACCGTTTTTCAGTTCATGTTTCACAGTAAACAGGTCTCCTTCCCTGGAAGACCCCTCCATCGGGGAAGGCATCGCAACTTCGTGCTCCAATTATGTTCAAATGTGTTTCGTCGGAGACGGTTGCGCTCACCCCGCCTGCTCGTTTGAGGTGCTACCATGAAGATGTTCACATTGATGTCAAAATCACCTTGACCGACTCTGAATCGGGCGGTGAACTTGAGTGATAACCGGGCAGAGTGATTTCACTCCAACGACCAGCGAACAAGCGCCGAAGAAACACTTGCCTCTCCAACACAGCACCGCGAACGCCACCTTCGCAACCGGGCTGCCCCTCTCCTCTGATTGGTGTTGCTATGAGTACAGTCTGTCTTCCTATTGGAGCGTTTTACGATGACGCCACTTAGTCCCGCCCCCGAGAGACGAACGCTGCCTCCGAGCGTTCACGGCTCTCGTGTCAAAGGTCAGAAATGGCCAATTTGAAGTGCAATCGATGATGCAGGAAAATATTCCTCCAAGATATATACATATATATTTGCACAAATCGGCTGGGACATTTCATTTAAGATTTTTTTTTTTTATTTTATTTCCAACACTGCATAGATGTGTGGAAAATTCAAATTCTAGAATGGAATGACATTTGATTTTATAAAAGTAGCCCGTCGGCATCAACGACAATTTATATTCATTTCATGAAAAAAGCTGTGCTCCTTTCGGTGGACAGGTAATATCATTGTCGAATCTATGACGCTTTTTAACCACTGTTGCATGCATAGCAAATTTTACTCTCAGATAACACTGTGCCACTTTAAAACATTTTTCCTGTTCTATACTGGATGAGAAGCAACAATAACATAAGAGGTTGTTTCTTTTTCACTTTGTCTCTTATGATTTCAGTGGGCGCAATAACTCTGATTTGGAAAACTGGAAGAAATTAAGAAATTAATCGATTTATCTTTGTCGTGAGTTGGCGTGACAGAGGAGGATACAGAGAATAGGGCTAGATGGAGGTTGATTCGCTGTAGCGACCCCTGAAGGAAAAAGCCGAAAGGAAAAGAAGGAGAAGATCATTGTTGATACTTTACATAATTAAGTGACCTTAAAGAATATTTGTCGTTTGACTGGAAGTGGTGAAATATTTGTAATATTATACCCTTTAAAATGTCCATTATGCAGTCTACCTACATTTTCTTTTTGTTGTGGTTGACTTTCCACTAAAAATTCCAATAAAGAGGACAGGTCAACACAAATTTACAATTTGTTCCTGAAAATAATGATAAAATGCCTTTGCTTGGAATAAATAAAACAGGGGACTTTAATAGATTAAAACAGTTAGGAATTTCAAATGCAGCGCTACCTCACTGCTATGGCATTGATAAAATATTCACCTATAAAATCAGATAAGAACAATAACAGCTACCACATGACGTATGTATCTTTCTGAAATGTCCAAACGCCATTCCGGTCACATGCTGCCATTATCTGCTTTCATTTTGACTGGTTCATGCATCATTTAAAACTGCTCTATCCATCAGCCATGATGATACAGCACTTAACAGTACATTTGCCTGTCAAATATCAAATATTGTAAGTGAGTAAGATTATTTCAAAACCTCCAAGTCACCAATTGGGTCTGTTTATATTTTGGGGGGGATTTTGTCTGGACAAATACTTTATGACTTTATTAGGAAGTGAAATAAAGATTCGCCAAGCAATTTTTATACAATTTAAACTTCTTCTTGTGATTTTTTCTATTATTCCAGACAACAGAGCCCTAATCACAGTCAGCAGTTACATTTGTAATAACCAACAGGATTGAAATAACTTCCTTGTGCAGCACAGTCATGAGACATTACAGTCTGTCCAAAATACTGTCAGAAAAATATGATAAAAAATCTATATGTAATCTTACTGTGAAGGTTCTCAGTTATCCAGGTCATTGTTAATCGTTGCCAAATCTTGCCATGAAAGCTGGACTTGATTTTTTTCTCCCTAAGATGTTTCACCTCTCATCCGAGAGGCATCTTCAGTTCTAATGAAGAAAAATATGCATATTCTTCGTACGTAGAATTCAAAATTGTTGGTGTATTACATGAGTAATTCATCTCATTACTGTACTCTGTTCTTACAGTATATTTATCCTTGTTGTTGTCAATCCATTGCATCCTGTTTATTTATTTTTGTCATTGTTGTGGTCACTCTGTTTCTATTCTTGCCCTTGTTGTCGTCATTTTTGGTTGTCTATTCTCACCCTTGCTGTTTTTTTTCATTCGGTTGTCTTTTTTGTCCCTGTTATTGTTCACCTTGCTCCCTTTTTTCTAGATATCTTTTGATTATCTTTAATTGTCTCTCTTATTTATATTTATACTTATATTGATTGATATTGTTGTTGTTGCGCTGCTGTGGCAAAAGAATTTCCCCTATGGGGATCAATAAAGTACTATCTTATCTGATCTCTTATCTAATATCAAACCCGGTCTGTAAGCTAATTGCCCATATCATTTCTGTGAATATACTGTATGGTGTGATCCTGTGATGCCTTCATCGTAAGTTGAAACACAGGTGGTTTCTGTTGTCTGTCAGTTTTCTGGCAGTCTTGTCCAACTCCCACACAAGTTGAAAGGTTGTCATCCAAAATTGCGCAGCAACATGTCTGTGGAGGTTCTTCGTCATCCAGGTCATTGTCAGTTCTCGTCAAAATCTTCTTCTCGTAGCAACTGGACTTGATTTTCTTCCCTTGAAGCCGTTTTACCTCTCATCTTTCGTCTTTCAAAGAAACATCTTCAAGGGAAGAAAATCAAGTCCAGTTGCTACAAGAAGAAGATTGTGACAAGACTTTTATATACTGTACATTCCATTTCCATTCTGCTTGTACATTTAATCAATCTCACGCTGTATTTATATTAGACTTAGACTCAGACAGACTTTATTGTCTGTCTGTATACAGTGTCCTGATTTAATAAATATATTTTTATGAATAGATTCTATATCTTTTTCATTCTGTATGCATTTTTATCTATCTATCTATCTATCTATCTATCTATCTATCTATCTATCTATCTATCTATCTATCTATCTATCTATCTATCTATCTATCTATCTATCTATCTATCTATCTATCTATCTATCTATCTATCTATCTATCTATCTATCTATCCTATCTTCATCTTTTTTTCTGATGGGCTTTTCCCTTCAGGGGTCGCCACAGTGAATCAACCTTCTCCATCTAACTCTATTCTCTGTATCCTCATCTCTCACGCCAACTTCCTTAATATCCTCTCTCACTACGTCCATAAATCTTCTCTTTGGTCTTCCTCTAGACCTCCTGCCTGGCAGCTCCAATTCCAGCATCTGTCTACCAATAATTTCACTATCCCTCCTCCGTACATGACCCAACCATCTCAGTCTGGCTTCTCTGACCTTCTCTCCAAAACATCTAAAATGTGATGTCCCGCTGATGGCCTCATTCCTGATCCTATCCATCCTGGTCACTCCCGAAGAGAACCTCACCATCTTCATCCCTGCGATCTCCTGCCTCCTGTCTTTTTGTCATTGTCACTGTTTCCAGACCATAAAGCATCGCTGGTCTCACCACTGTCTTGTACACCTTCTGGCTGATATTCTTCGATTGCATAATACCCCTCAAACTTTTCTCCACCCATTCCAACCTGCTTGAACCAGTTTCTTTACCTCTCCACCTATCCTATGTAATCTATCTATATATCTATGACTGCTCACTCCTCGTAATTTGACTTTCCTGTGTTTTGCATATTCAGAATACTGCTTGTCTCGCTGTGTACATTCAGTATTGTATTATTAGTTAATCCTTCTGTAGATGTAAATGACTGTTTACACTTGTATTGTGGCTTGCCGAGGAGACCGCCAGTTCCACCCCAGGACAGCAGATGGCAGCATTTAGTGACTACTGGTCATGATCCTACACCGGAGGAGGGGCAGAAGAAGAGCAGCGAGCTAGACGGCTTGTAAACTTCACGCCGCTCCTCCCTGACCTGACCTCCGCTCCCCATTCCCAACATGGCTGGTATCCGATCCCTTGGTGCTCTCTCAAAACTGGCATCAAGGAAATATTCCGCGATAACAGGTAGAGGAGACATACTGTTACAGGTGACAACTTATAGAAAGCGAGAATGGGAAATTTTACGGAGTGTGTTCAGCTTGTTAGCGACGACTGCGATTCGACAGTGGCCGCTACGAGGAATGTTACCCCCCAAAATGCGTGATATTCTATGAAAATACGAGGAGTTGTGTGCTTTCAGCAAATTCCCCTCGCCAGCGGTGTTCCTAAAAGCATCGCTTAGAAACTTCACAGGGAAAACACAAGTGTTAGCCGAATGCTAACTGTTGTAGCGAATGCAGTTTTCATCCACCAGTCGCTGTCACATTCAGGGGATAGCCGGCCCCAAAACGACCGATTTCAGCCAAACACTTTAATTGACAAGTTTAACGTATAGATGTCAATTTGAGGACACTTCGCTTCGAGATTTTGATTAAGTTCTGCCATTCATTGGCCATTGCTGTAGCAGCCAGTGACATCTATGTGTTTGGACGGGAGGTGGGGAATGTAGGTGAAGGGTCATTTTATCACTGGGTTGCACTTTATGCTCCAGATGATCTGAGGTCGGCGCAATGCGTGTGCTCACGTCTCCCTCAAGTGAGCTCTTTTGTAGTATTTCTAAAAAAAAAAAAAAACTTTTCAAGGTTAACGTATGTTTGGGATTTCGAAGCAGCTGTTAATAGAGGAAAGTGATCATGTGATGCTTAACGTAACTTCGCCTTTTGCAGGCGCTACTTTTCGTACCTTCTCAGTTGCTGCAACTATGCAAGGTAATTCATGTAAGATACAGATAAAAAGAAAAAGTCACCCTGTCTCGCATACTATATTTTTGCCTTACTATATTATGTGCTTTGTTATATTTAGTCAGAACCCACGTGAACTATGAAGTCAAGGACGACGTTGCAGTTGTTCGGATCAACGATCCAAATTCCAAGGTGTGAAGTCATTTAAAAATAAACACTCATGGTAAGTTTAATGTCTGAATTCTGTAATCTGATCATCAGGATTAATCCTCCTACCAGGTTAACACACTGTCGACCCAAATGCAAAAGGAGATGGAAGAGGTAATGAATGAAGTATGGGCCAATAACGCTGTGAAAAGTGCTGTCCTCATCTCGTCGAAGCCTGGGTGCTTCATTGCAGGAGCCGATATAAAGTAAGACAGTCATTGCCTTGTGATGCATGTTGTGCGTTTTGATCAAGATACACAGATAATGCATCCTTCGGTCGGGTCCACAATGGAATAAAAAGTGAATCAAGATGTTCACAAACCTGTGATATGACCTAGATGAGCAAGTCAATACTTGATTTAAAGGATTTATTGGAAATGAGAGACAAAACAAGTACAGTGAGTTTGTCTCCAGCATAATTTTTCCCCCAAATTTATGTTTTGGATTATCAATTTCCTTTGTTTTGTTCAGAATTTTGTCAATTTTGAGCATATTTTGAAATATTTTTTTATTACGATGATGCTATGCTAATTTCTTTCATATTTTTGTCGAAATATAAAGAGGACTAACTGCCATTTAATACTTCAGTTATTTAATGCCTTACTTTGAAAACTATGGAAGGAATCTGTATTAGTTATGTTATTTTTTTCCAATTATCCAAAAAGATAACTATACACTATCTATATTCTAATGCATATTGCTCTGGCCTGATTGGAATGTTAATAGACATCAAGAAGAAAATAAAAGTGACGTGAGGAAGAAAAGAACAATGGCAATCTCTGTTATCTCAGAACTTAAATCATATTTGATCTTTTTTTGGAATCCCAGCAAAATCTAAATTTTACATAGTTGAGTAAGAAATGACCAAAAAAAACCTATTACTGATTCAAGCAGAGCCCAGAAATTACCTACAAAGGAGAAGACAACTGCTTAATATCATCCAGAAGGTGGTAATTCAATTTGTCATTCTGCTGGAGAGACAGTTTATCTTTACTTGTGATTTCTTGCCATATTTAGCAGATGCCCAATTGCTTTTACTAATTTCCATTATATAAATCTTTTTTCCATGTAACCCCTGTATTTACTGTCGATATCATGAAAAAACAGAGCTTTTTCAATGAAAGTTTGCTCAATCCCTGCATGATATGTATTTTCACATTGCCCACTCATTGTGTTAAGCACCAAAGTGGTGTGACTACATTATTACTTGATTGCTTTTTGAAAAGCACCTCATGATCATGGATTGAAGCAATTTCTCTCTGACAGTTGAATGTGATTCAATAGTGCCAAAGTCCCTTGTAAAATGGTTGTGTTGTCACTTATTTTCTTTTTTGTATATTTTCGCAGTATGATTCAGGCCTGTAACAGTGCAGAGGAGGTCACCAAACTTTCCCAGGGTGGGCAGCAGATGTTCGATAAGGTTGAAAAATCACCAAAGCCCATCGTTGCTGCCATCAATGGGTCCTGCCTGGGAGGTGGCTTAGAGGTAAATTAGTTATTTTAACACCCAAAGCCTGGACGGGTTTGCACTTGATGACGTATAACCGTATGCATTCTGACATGCTCTTTACGTGTTTCAGTTCGCCATTGCTTGCCAGTATAGGGTCGCTACAAAGAGCAAGAAAACAGTCCTTGGCACTCCAGAAGTAATGCTGGGTCTTTTGCCAGGAGCCGGTGGGACTCAGAGACTGCCAAAAATGGTCAGTGCGTTTTGGGGGGTGAATTGATACTTGGTGTTTGAATAAGTCCGACGTGAGTCTGAGACGAAAAAGAAAAAAATCAGAAAATGTGCATGGTGATTTTAGGAAGCAGCAGGTGGAAACATTCATGTCACAAGCTATTAGCATCAGAACAAAACCTCACTTTGGCAGTGCTGCTATGTAAAAGGTTCGAGTGGAATCAAATTAGACTTTTCAAGTCCCTTTGGAACTAAGCACCTCATCATTGAATTTTTGTGGGCCATGACTCAGCTATAAAATAGTAAATGTTAGACGGAAATGCCTGGTTTTATGATTAGGAAACTTGCATTTTTTTCAAGACTTTAAAGAACGAATTTATAATCCAAAATAAACAAATTAATTCACCTGGTCCCTCATTTAACAGCCTTAAGACTGAATAAATCATCTTGGCAGAGTGAGTCTGCACTTGACTCAAGTAGAAGTAATTATTTGGACCCGACTGAAGAGGAAGAAGTAATCATTAGGGCCGGACTCATACATGATATTTGGGGGAAAAAAACACTTTAAAATTATCGTAGGAAATTTGAAACATATCGGAATTTGTTAAGCTAAGATCAAAACTGAAAAAAAATACTGATGGATCTGTCCGAGCCCGATACCACCCAATAAAACCATCACACCAAAATATTAGCTGGTTCTTATAATGAGAGTTGATGCGCCACAATCGTCACTACCCACATCAAGTAGAAATTGGTCTATAATTGTGAAAGTTAATTACATTGAAATAAAATACTTCTGTTCATGTCTGGCCTTCTGAGAACATGATACACTGCGTTCTAATATGGATAGTTGAGTTCATGTGTTTGCACTTTAACCTCCTGCAGGTTGGTCTCCCCAGTGCCTTTGACATGATGCTGACCGGAAGAAACATCAGAGCAGATAAAGCCAAGAAGATGGGGCTTATCGACCAACTGGTAGACCCTCTCGGTAAAGAATCTCTCTGCGCCAGCGTGAAATGTTTGATCCTTCTTCATGGAGTTTTTGTATCGATCTGGCCTGATTATTTATTTATTTTTTTTTTTTTATATTTTTTTTATTTTTCCCCCGCTGTGTCTGGTTGTATCTTAGGCCCCGGGTTGAAGAGCCCAGAGGAAAGAACAATCGACTACCTCGAGGAAGTTGCCATTGAATGTGCTAAAGGAATTGTCAGCAAGAGGATTACTCTCACCAAAGGGAAAAGCACGATGCAGAGTGAGTCACAATAATAATGAGTACAGTGATTTTTCTCTGTTTTTGTGTTCATTCTGAAATCGATTAAATGAACACGCCAGATTGAAGATGTTCTCTGCCCTTAGAAATTCAAGACTATGTGATGAGCTTTGAGCTGGTACGGAATCAAATTTACAAAACTGTCAAAGGAAAAGTCATGAAGCAGAGCAAGGGACTTTATCCAGCACCCCTGAAAATCATTGAGGTAAGTGTAATATCAGCACGCCGTCAGAAAGGCGTCTGAGGAATTAAAATTTGAAATTAATTGGATGTAATTGTAATGGACATGCACTCCTATAATATGCAGTCAACACCTGCCATAAACTGACAGTGTGTTATCACTGATTGGATATAGATTTAAACGTAAATACAAACCATTCACAGCAAATAGTGTCTCTGATTTTACATTCTATTTATCCATTTTATTTACATTTAATTAATGTTGTTCTTTGACATAAAATTCAAATTAATTGTTGATTTACTGCATTAACTTTTAGTGCGTGAAGACCGGGGTTGAACAAGGTCCTGTTGCTGGCTATCTGGCTGAAAGTCAGGTAAGCACTTCCGGTATAAAGCGATGTGTGGTTGTACCATAACATTTTTCCCGAACCCAGGCATTGTCTTGATATGAAGATTACTTGTGTTAAAAAAAACAAAAACAAACACTGGCGTTCTCGTGAATCGAATGAATCACCGAAAGTGGCTGAATCTGTCTTCCGAGTCCGAGATGGACTGTGTTCCAAAAATGCCTCATGAGCGGATGTGTGGAGGTGTGTGTGTGTGTGTGTGTGTGGGTGAGAGGGCACGAGCAAACCGAAGGGAATCAGTCACTCGTGGTGGAGATGTTTTTCCTGTCCCTGCAGTGATTCTGGGAGGATCTCTGAGTCCTGCCTACATGCTGAGGATCTCATCCCAGCTTTCCGTTCCAGTCTGTCACTCACCAATCCTTCCCTTGTCTGACACCTTGTCCCTCAAAGGGACCGTGAATTTTCCACCATTCTGTATCTAATGGGAGAAATGGAGAAATGAATGACTGGTTGAATGGCTTGTTGGGGCCAAAATGTAAAATGATTAGAGGAGATTATAAACGGCTTGTAATTGTTATCAAGCGTCATAATTTTGTCGCCAATTCCCCCCGCCAGCCGAACCATTGTCAAATGGCGAATCACAGCATGGGCACTGAATTATGTGACTTATGCAATATTTATGAACAGCATATCATATCTTGTTTGCCACAGAATTTCGGTCAGTTGGCGAGAACGTCCGAATCAGGTGCCCTCATTGGTCTTTATCATGGTCAAGTCGCGTGCAAGAAGAACCGTTTTGGGGCGCCTCAAAAAGAAGTGAAGTAAGTTAATGTCAGGTTTGTAAATAAAGGTTTTGTCCGATGCAGGACAATTCCACAATATCTTCAACCCGTGTGTGTGTGTGTGTGTGTG
>CAAKHD010013732.1:260484-284278 GCA_901007705.1 Fistularia tabacaria | reverse complement strand
AGTGCGGTTGTATGTGTATATGTGTGTGTGTGTGTGTGTGTGTCTGTGTATGAGTGTGTGTGAGTATGTGTATATGTGTATGTGTATGTGTGTGTGTGATTATGTGTATGTGTATGTGTGTGTGTGTGTGGGTGTATGTGTGTGTGTGTGTGTGTGTGTGTGTGTGTGTGTGTGTGTGTGTGTGTGTGTGTGTGTGTGTGTGTGTGTGTGTGTGTGCGCGCGCACCACCAGGACCCTTGGTATCTTGGGAGCGGGCCTGATGGGAGCAGGAATCGCCCAGGTGACCGTGGACAAAGGCATCCACACGGTTCTGAAGGACACAACGTTGGAAGGCCTGGCCCGGGGTCAGCAGCAGGTTTACAAGGGGTTGGTTTATCATCTTGTCGTTTAAAATGTGGATGCGGTTCACACAGCTGTAGATGTGACCAAATGTTATTGATCCATTGACCTGAACCTTTCAAGGCTAAATGACAAGACCAAAAAGAGGAGCATTACGTCGTTTGAGCGAGACTCCATCCTGTCCAACTTGACGGGCCAGCTGGATTATAGCGGCTTCGAGAAGGCTGACATGGTCATTGAGGCTGTGTTTGAAGATATCAACATCAAGCATGCAGTCCTGAAGGAGGTGGAGGCTGTAAGTACACCACACACACACACACACACACACACACACACACACACACACACACACACAGAACCACTCACTGTGTTAGAACATCAGTCAGGGGTCTTTTATGTGCATGTAATTCAATTTAAGGACAACTCTGTTGTGAAGGTGTGTATTGATCTGTTTCTTTGAGCTCTGATCAGACAAATGTCTGTGAGCAGGTGGTTCCCCCTCACTGCATATTCGCCAGCAACACGTCGGCTCTGCCCATCAAGGACATCGCTGCTGCCAGCAAGAGACCAGACAAGGTTTGCACTTCAACTTCAGTCATACAGTCTGACTGTCTGTATTATTATCGTTAAAAATTATCATAAAAATTCATCTTTACATTGGCAATTTCTCACATCTTAAAATCCTGCAAGAAATGGCCTAAAATTCAAGATTCAATTGCTTGAAATTGGGAAAAAAAAATGTCCTTAAAATTTGTCGGAAATTCACAAACATTCTTTTTTTGATCGTTGATTTAAAACATCAGACCTTGGTTGTTGATCGTATTTATTTAAACATGCTCTTAAACATGCGCAGATGCAACCAGAGCGTACACAGCACTGTTAATAAACAGCACATCATAAAAATACTATTGTATCATTAAGGTGAATAAAATTACTTTCAAGTACAGTATCTCCATATTCAGTAACCAACACCAGTTTAAGTGGCTGGAAGGAGATAAGGCGGCCTTTTCCATCAAGTACCCGAGTTTGATTTAAAACAAAAACAAACAACGATCGGACTCAAGCAATTCGAGCTGTGCACGTCTGACCTCTGATTTAAGATGACACTTGAAACGCCGTCCTTGCGTCTGATCTCCGTTCCTGTGGCGTCAGGTGATCGGAATGCACTACTTCTCTCCGGTGGACAAGATGCAGCTCCTTGAGATCATAACCACCGATCAAACTTCGAAGGACACGACGGCCTCGGCCGTGGCGGTGGGCCTGAAGCAGGGCAAAGTCATCATCGTCGTCGGGGTGAGGTTTCACTTTTCTTCTCCCCCCTGGATCCTTTTGTGAAACCCCGGTGTGGATTCAGCCAAAGCCTTAAATCACATTGTGGATTTCAGTAGTTTGGTACATGTCTCACATTTCTTGGCAGGACGGGCCCGGATTCTACACCACCAGGTGTTTAGCTCCCATGTTGGCCGAGGCAGTTCGAGTATTTCAGGTCAGTTGGGAGGAAAGCTGGCGAGTCCAAGTGCCTCTGTAAAGCACTCAGACTCCTTTTGGAAGTTACAAAAAAAAGTAATAAAATGACATAACATGCGCAAGAAGTAAGCTGACAACAATCTGTGAAAGTTTCAGAAAATAAGCTTGACCTCTCCCCTTGTAAATTAGCCAAAAATTCCTCCAAAGTCTGCATGAAATGGCTTGAAAGTGTAGCAAGTAACACCCTCAAATTTGGCAAGAAAAATCAGCAGTCATCATGAAACTGGGAACTAAGCAATTTTGTTTAAGCGTCTGATTTTTGAAATATTGATGACGCGGTTGAAACTTTGCTTTAATTTACTAGATTTTGTGCTGCAGTGTTAATTTTAGATATTCTTTTGCTCATTGTTGTGATAGAACCCAGCTCAAGTGATCCAACAAGGATTGACACTTAAGGACGGCTCTTGGAACGGCATAAAAAAAACCAGCATGTCAAAAACTTTTGTCTTCGTATGAATTTTTTATGTGTCAGTTATGAAGGTTGTCGATCCAAATGACAGAAAAACAGATCTTCTGATCTCCAAGGAGAAATCAATATTTTCTGAGCTGAACTAAACTCTGGATTTGTCCTCCGTGTTCCTGCAGGAAGGTGCCGATCCAAAGAAGCTAGACTCTCTGACGACAAGCTTCGGTTTCCCCGTGGGCGCCGCTACACTCATCGACGAAGTCGGCATTGACGTCGCCGCTCACGTGGCTGAAGACCTGGGCAAGGCTTTTGGCTCTCGGTTCGGCGGCGGAAACGTGGAGGTCCTGAAGACGATGGTGGACATGGGAATCAAAGGTGTGGGCCGTCGCGCCGAAGGACCGGGGCAGTCTTTTCACTGGTCGCAGCTTGACTTTCTCTCCCCTCGTCTTCAAGGCCGCAAGTCAGGGAAGGGCTGCTATATCTACCAGCCAGGACTGAAGGTCAGAGACGTCAACCCAGAAGTTGAAGAAATCCTAGAGAAATATAAGCTGACAGCCAACCCTGCTGTGTGAGTGTCCAGTGAAGTAACAGTTCTGTCATTCATTCACCTTTTATGTTTTGTGAAGTCAATTTGTACCGGTACTAGCGGTACTAGTGCCCTCAAAAACCTGCAGAGGAGTGGGTCAATTTTCCAGTCACTGACTAATGAACAAGCATCATTTAAAGTTCTGCATATATCGTTCACAGACTGCCCTTTTCAACAACCTTTATTGTACATTAATATGTATTTATTTCATACTTCGATGGTATTGTTTCAATTTCATTGTACAGGGAAACATGTTCCCTTACTGTCCTCATGACAAGAAGCTCTTGAAACAAAACCTGGAAAATATTGTAATGCGGCAAAATAATTTTCACCATTGTCATTTTCCTCGAAGTAGAGCCACTCACTTGTAAATGTAGTCTGGTATTCTTAGCGGCACTCTCTAATAAAGCGGAGTCGTTCTAAATCTGACAGATTGTCTATTCAAACGAATTCTACCCGAAGCTCGTGTAAACACCGGCTGCTGCTCAGCCCTTCCACAGGGATTGGTGCAGAGTAGGAACCCCCAAACATGTAGGAGAAGGCAAAGATTTGGGAAAATTGCCGCCTGTCTGTATTCCCGAGTGGTTGAGACAAATCGTACTTGTTTTTTATTTATTAACAACACTGAATGTCAACACATCTGCGTGTTTTTAATACAGTCTTTTCTTGCTCTGACCGCTTAATATCTCCACAGTTCTTCAGACTCTGACATCCAGTACCGGCTCATTTCTCGATTCGTCAATGAGGCGGTGCTTTGTTTGCAAGAGGGCATTCTGAATGACCCTTTGGAAGGTGACATCGGAGCGGTCTTCGGGCTGGGATTCCCCCCTTGTCTTGGAGGTCAGAGTTCAAACTGAGCCGTGGTTAACTGACCCTCTTGTTCCGAGTGTAAATAGCTGCCAGTGGGGAGTTCGAGGGAAAATCCAGGGTCCTCAAATACTTTTATTACATAAAGTTACCTGTCTTTGTTTATATGTCAGGGACCAGACACGTTACTGAACACCACTAACATGATTAGACAATGAGTGTCTTCAGCAGGTAAAAGCAGAAAACAAAGACAAGCAGACTGTAGTATTGAGCACTGGTGGGCAAAAACAAGCGTTGCTGTATTCAACGTGTTCACTGCCTTCCTCCAAGGCTATTGAAACAGAGCGTGATTAAAAATAAAAATGACAAGCTCCGGAAAATTGATAAACAATGCATGTTTTTTTTATGGCATCTCTTCACCGCCTCCAGGTCCTTTCCGTTTCGTGGACTCCTTCGGCGCTGACAAGCTGGTTGAGAAGATGAGGGCATTCGAGGCCGTTTACGGGAACCACTTCACGCCTTGCCAGCTTTTACTCGATCACGCCAGCGACCCCAGCAAGAAATTCCACAAGTGACCCGGACGGGCAGCGTTCTACCAATAGCACTTAACGGAACTCCAGCCCACCACAACCATGTGCCTAACATTTAGCCGTACGACGCAGAGCAGGAGATTACGCCGGCAGATACGATTGGATGTTTTGTACCTTTATGATTTTAATTGCTGATGTATAGAAAGAGGAATGTATGGGGGCTGGCCGTTGACAAACATTGAGGATGTAAAGACTGTACAGGCGAAGAATTAAAAATCATCAACACTGCTAAACGTCGGCTACCATCCTGTTTTGTTCTTTGTTTTGTTTTTTTGTATATTTTAAAATGGCCTCCTTTGGACTGATGTAAACATAGAGCCTTAATAAAATGTTCTGCAATCAAACTTTTTTTTAGGTCTTCTGCTTTTTAGATATATCTCTGGAGTTTCCTTATTCTTAGGTCAAAAACTAAGTAATATGAATATAGTATTAGATAATTGCTCAAATATTAACTAAGTAATATTTGAGCAGTTTTGATGGACTTTTATTCCGAACAGAAAAACTTTTTATTCATAGCAGAAATGCAGCTAAACCAACTTCATAACCTTGAACAGATATTTTAACTGTATTATAATTTCACATGTACAAGCACAGGAAGACAAAGTGCAGTTTAGCGTCTGACCAGAAGTGCAAATATCATAGATAAATAGACACTACGTACATGGTATATTATGTCAATAATTTCGAGTGAGTCACAGATAGGATACTAAAAATGGGTAATTTGTGATGAATTCAAAGATGATCTTTAACATGCGTAAAATAATAACAAGCGATTGGCTTTTTTTTATAAACCAAAATTCATAGAATGAGAGAATAGATATGAAGATATAAATGTCAAACGTGACGGAGAATAAAACCAATGTCCAGGGATTCAGGGATCCAAGGAAACTTTATTGTCATACAAGCACACCTTACAGTATGTGGGACGAAATGAGTACCCAGCTCCGGTTATAAGCCGTAGAAAATCAAATAGAAAATCAAATAAATAAGAGCAATAATTCACAGAACGACTCGGGGCAGAAGTTTGCACAGGTGGCGCTAAATTTGCGTGTAAGACTGAGGAGGCAGTTGTTGTTTTTTTTTATTGCACCTTGATAATGAAATAAAGCATGAAAAATGAAAAATTGCACCATATGTGAGTAACTGCACCATAAACATTGTATTCAAGTGTGCCAAATAGGAAACATGTACATGCAATACATGGGATACGCCATGTAATTAATACATGTTATTTTAAAATGCGGTGGTTTGAAAAAAAAAAAAAAAAAAAAAAGACAAAGGCCTGTTCCTAATACAAAATCATGTCACACACACAGTGATGTGCGTGCGTGTGTGTGTGTGTGTGTGTGTGAAAGGGATCGTCAAAGTGGGTTAATTAGACGTTAATCATCCCACAAATATTAAAAGTATCCCGTTCCCGCACGGGATCCGCCGGAATCCGGTTGGCCGCGCGGATCATGTGACCGCCGCCCATTGTCCGCGGCGCGGCAGGGTGTGGACCAGGTTGTTGTTGTTGTTGTTTTGTGTGTGTGTGTTTCTGTTGTTGTTGTTTTTTTTCGCCCTTCCGCTCTCAGCATCCTTGTGACGTCGCGTTTCCTCTCTTCGGAGGGATGCGGAGGAGAAGGGAGGATGTGATGCGTCTCCGTCCGATGAGGTCACACCGGAGCTGGGGAAGGGAGGGAGGAGGGAGGACGGGGGAGTGACGCCGCCGCCGCCGCCGCCGCCGCACACGCGTGGAGGGAGCGGAGGCACCGCCCGTGATATCTGCCGGGTCCCGACGCGTGGAGGACACCTGCTCCTCCATCATCTTCCACACGGGTTGAACGAGAGAGAGAGAGAGAGACGCAGGATGTCCAAAGCCAAGCACGGCGAGGCGGTGCGGGTGGTGGCCCGCTGCCGGCCGTTCAGCAGGAGGGAGGCGGCGGCGGAGTGCGAAAACATCCTGGAGATCGATGACAAACTAGGGCGGATCACCGTCAGGAACCCGAAGGCGCCACCTGATGAGCCCCTGAAGGTCTTCACCTTCGACTCCGTCCACGGGTGGGACTCCAGACAAAGCGACGTGTACGACGACGCGGTGAGACCGCTGGTGGAGTCGGTGCTGCGCGGCTTTAACGGGACCATATTCGCCTACGGACAGACGGGGACAGGTAAAACGCACACCATGCTGGGGGCCTCCGGGGATCCGGAGAAGAGAGGGGTCATCCCCAACTCATTCCAGCACATTTTCACGCACATTTCCAGAACTCAGAATCAGAAATTCCTGGTGCGGTCCTCGTATTTGGAGATCTACCAGGAGGAGATCAGAGACCTGCTGTGCAAGGACAACAACAAGAAGCTGGAGCTCAAGGAGAACCAGGAGCTGGGCGTCTACGTCAAAGACCTGTCCTCGGTGGTCACCAAGAACGTCACGGAGATCGAGCACGTGATGAACCTCGGCGACCAGTCCAGGTCGGTGGGCTTCACCAACATGAACGAGCGCAGCTCCCGCTCCCACGCCATTTTCGTCATCACGGTGGAGTGCAGCGAGGAGACGCCCGACGGCGGGGACCACATCCGGGTGGGGAAGCTCAACATGGTGGACCTGGCCGGGAGCGAGCGCCAGAGCAAGACGGGCGCCAAAGGGAGGCGCCTGAAGGAGGCGGCCAAGATCAACCTGTCCCTCTCCGCCCTGGGGAACGTCATCTCGGCCCTGGCCGACGGGAAGAGCACCCACGTCCCGTACAGGGACTCCAAACTGACCCGCCTGCTTCAGGACTCGCTGGGCGGGAACGCCAAGACGGTCATGATCGCCACGGTGGGGCCGTCGCACAAGAACCACGACGAAACCCTGGCCACGCTGCGGTACGCCAGCAGAGCCAAGAAGATCAAGAACAAGCCTCGGATCAACGAGGATCCCAAAGCGGCTCTGCTGCGGGAGTTCCAGGAGGAAATCGCCCGGCTGAAGGCCCAGCTGGAGGAACGAACGCTGGCCAAGGAGAGGAGGAGGAGAAGGAACAGCAAGAGGCTGAGCAAGAGCATGGCCGGCGTGGACGAGGAGGTCTTCCAGGAGAGGGACGCCGACGTCCGGAAGGCCGCCGAGGAGGAGCCGGCCGAGAAAGACGAGGACGCGGCCCCGAAGGCGCCGGCCTTGCGGGGAAGCAGCGAGAAGCTGAAGCACCTGAACGAGAAGAGAATCAGCGTGGAGGACATGCAGTGGGATCAGGACGCCCTGGAGAAGATCATGGAGAAGTACAAGGTGACGGGACGGGGCCGAGAGGAAACCCGTTCCTGACGGAGCGACAAATAAATTAGCGTGAATAATTTATCGCGTGTCTTTGTTCGCAGGCCATGGAGAGCAAACTGCTGGTGGGGGGAAAGACCATCATCGATCACACCAACGAGCAGCAGAAGATGCTGGAGCTGAAGAGGCAGGAGATCGCAGAGCAGGTAATCTTCATGCGGGTCATTCGTTCGGGGCCTCGTACTCGAGAGAGGCCCGAATGTACTGCAGAGCAAGAAATAAGCAGGGCCCCTTTAAAGGAAAACTGCAGGAGTTTGAATCGTAAGACGGAACAAAAAGAGAATAAGATAAGGTTTTTTTGATTAGCATGATAAACGGAGCGCGGACTTCAAATTCCAGGTCGCCTTGGGTGAGGTGCCGTGTGAGACGGCCATGACGGCGAGGCCCGAGTCAAGTGACCTGGACAGTGCAGACGTTAGACGGGCGTTTACCTGCAGAAAAAAGGCTTCGGAGATAAACAAATACTAATGCTGGTCACGTCTCTTCTGAGGGAGACGGCGCCGGACCCACCTTCCGGGTGGTAATAAAACAGAGGGCAGGACGATAAACCCAATCCAGAGATTTGAGGAGAGAAGAGGCTGCATGACTATAAATATCGCCGCCGCCGCCGCTTTAATGATCCCGCCTCTGCACGACTGCATCGTCTACAGAGGAAGCCTGTCTTCCGCCTCAATCCATCATATGGTATTTGAAATTAAGAATTTATCTGAGCTGGATGGCAAGATATGTACCAGCAGGATTTCGGAGAGATTCCCGACAGAGGCTTGTCGATGATTTATTTCTGTAATAGCAGCTCAGGTAAAGTCTGAAATTAACTTTGGATGTGAAAGTGCCCCCTGCAGAACATTAACCGGGGTTTCCATACATTTAGCGGTTCCGGAAAGCACGAGGCCCCTTAACAAAGAGAACTCACAGGTGCAAAAAAAAAAAAAATCCTTTATTTTAAAATTCCATACATCAGGTTTACATCGGTGATGCCGTAATGGAAAATACTGAATATCAGTTAAAAAAAATAAAAAAAATCAGTCAGAAATTAAATATGGATTTTTAGGCAATGAGTTTGCAAAAGACCAGGAATTGTCATAAGAATGCGAACAAAACAGGTGCAGTAAAAACATGGACGCGCATTGAAAGGAGCTCTCCGAGACTGGAGGCAGGGGGGGACCACGGTTTGTCGATCCCAGAACTGGGAGGGGCAGAATCAATATGTGGGTCAATACGAGATCGATCAGCACACGATATTTGTTATCCCCTAAGATCAATGAAGATACCGTGCTGGGATTAGTTGCTTTGCTCGAATGTGACTTCATGTGATTTAAAATCTCTCCCACACACGCTCCAAAATCGTTGTACTTGGGACACACCCAGAAGATGTGTGAAAGGTCTCCTGCTGGACCACACTGCCTCCAGTAGAGGGCGCTAGACGCTGTCCCTCAGCAGGGAATCGCTGTAGGATTTCTGAAAAATCTGGCTTCCAACTTCAACCTTTTGTAATTCTTGCTATTTAAGCATTTATGCCGCGACCCGGGGGTCGGGTTGGTGGGAGGGGGTCAACACCCCTGCCCCACCCCTGCTTTTCATGTGCAGCCATGCTACCGCCCCCTGATGGGTTTCGGAGGGCGTGTTTTTATTTTCAGAACGCGTCTTTTGTGATTGTGCAGATACGGCGAGAGAGAGAGATTCAGCAGCAGATGATGCTGCAGGATGAGGAGACGCTGGAGATGAAGGATACGTTCTCCTCCCTGCAGCAGGAGGTGGAGCTGAAGACAAAGAAACTGAGGAGGGTAAGGTGACTCACCCACCGACTCCTCCCGGTGCCACTGTAACCAAATCAATTATCTTAATGTCTTTAGTGTTATTCAATCACAGAATTACCTCTATTGGTGAGGCTGCTTTCACACACGTCAGCTTTTTCTGCCTCTTTGGTTTAGAGCAAGATTTCAGAAAAAATCTACAGTAGTGGTTCATTTTTATTTTGCTTTCTCTTTTTATTTACACGACCACATAAGCAAGACAGATTCATTGTATCCTACTCATCCAAGGAATTTGATTTATAGGACAATGTTGAATTTGTTTTTACGAAATGTTGGTAAATTTTTCAAAACTTAACACAGACAGACCTAGTATTTTCTTTTAAAATGAACAACCCATTTCCAAGCGAGTGTTTTGTGTTTTGCAGAGGTCTTGTTCCTTCTTACCTCACTCTGGGATGATTAGCATTCACGTGTGTCTTGGAAAAAAACTAAAAACAAAAACAAAAACAGTTAACATGGGTTCTAGTAGGGAAACACACACGTCTTGGAAATCGGCATTGTTATGGCAAATTACTAAAATGTTTTTGCCGCTTCTTGTCGTGGGGCCCCACTTTCTCAGCTCAAGACCATGAAGTGGTGGAAAGGTAATCTCTAGCTGTATGCAAAAATTAAGTGACAAAAGCACTTTTAACGCTATCCTTATGATATCTACAAAGGAAATCAGTTAATCCACTATCAGCTTTTAACAAAGTGAAAAGAGGTTTTCACCCGCAGCTTTTCTCTCCACACTTAAGAAAAAAAAATCCTAGAGAAGTTCTGGAAAGTCATCTTTAGAATAGGAATTGTAACCCGCAATGATTCATTTCATGCGATTATCCACCAATATAGAACCGTTTAGTTTTTTATTTCCCCAACCGAGCGTCCCGGCTGCGACAGCAGTACTCAGTGTGGGTCCACGTTGTGTGCAGTTGTACTCCAAGCTGCAGCTGGTGAAGGCAGAGATCAGAGATGTCATCGATGAGCATGTTATAACCAGACAGGAGCTGGAACAGACACAGAATGAGCTCACCAGGGAACTCAAATACAAGTGAGTACACGTTTCACAGCAATAGAAAATCATTTTTATCATTTTGTTTTATTTTGTATTAAACTGAGAATCACAATCGTTCAATGGAAAGAGAGATGTCATTATTTAGGAAATATTTGAACTGGAGGGTATTTGTCCTGCAGGATCTTATGGTTTTTAACATACATGCTATTCCAATGTACATTCTAGATATCTCCTGATTGAGAACTTTATACCTCCTGAGGAAAAGAACAAAATAATGAACAGACTGCACTTTGACAGCGAAGAGGATCAGTGGCGACTGCGGCCGGTGCTTCCTCCAGAGAGGTCAGTGAGGTCATTTCGCAGCCCTGCCATATTCTATATTGCTGTAATGTCACAGGAAGCGGATGCGACAGCTCCCTCTGCATTATTTTCATGCATAGATGTTATTGTAGTCTGGGATTTTGCCCATTATTGCACAGCTGAAACAACAGCTGTCTTTACTATTTCAGATCTGTTTACTTGGGCGGTGAAGAAGATGCTTCGGGTGCTTTAGATGTGTGGTCATCATGCATTTAGTCCTGTAACACTCGCTACGATTCTGTATTTACCCTTTGAGAATATTCCTGGAGTTAAGCAGATAAATATGGTGGTGGCCTGAGGCCACAATTTAATTCCATATTGTGTTAGTGCAACAAAATGCCAAAGACTAAATTAATGTAGCCGTCTTTCATTTTCATCGTGACCTTCACATTGACACTGATTGCCTGTTGTGAAAACCAAGACAGATACACAAGCAAGAGTAACACGATAAATGATGCGAGCTATATGTGCTCGTAGCATAGAGGAAAACATCTTTATGACTGTTCAAAATATAAATAAAGGATTTGTATACAACACATTTCTATGTTACCTGTAATTGCTGCCTGCACTGTCAGCAAGAGTAATTCTAGTTGGTACTAAGAATGTGTTTTTTCTATTGCAGTTGGATAAGCTGCATGTTTAGTGTGTTTTAGCATTGTGAAAATCTTTTTTTGTTGCGAAACATCATTTCATTGACATGCAAAACTCTGCTTATCAAATGGCATCGGCTGTAATCCACTCCCATAAGCTGGAGGTAAAATTCTGAATTTTGCCTTTTAAATGATAAATGCCCTCTCCGTTTGGGTATTTTAATGAAATGAGACAATTTTATGTCAGAGAGAAGGATGTCACTGATTTAATCACAAATCGTTATTTTTCATCACTGTTTTTTCCCAAGTGTTCCCATCCGGGTCAAGAGAAGACCTCTCTCTGCTGTGGGATACAAGAGGCCAATCAGCCAATATGCTCAGATGGCTGTTGCTACAGCAACTGGGGATCCATCGAGATATCAGGTCGGTGCCTGGTCATTCATAAGGGCAGTTGGTCAGAAATGGTGAACTGTGTTCTTTTATGATTTAGTTATTTTTATTATATAACTGAAAATGTATGGGAAAACAATGATTACAGCTGGTCTATGTATAAACATAATTTACCTTTTTGCATGGCATTCTGTCATTTTAATTGCTGCAAAAATATTTTATGTTATTTAAAAAAAGGCCATCAATTGTTTTTATATTTTCAAAAATATGTATTAATATTTATGAATAGGTATTTATTAATCTAGAAAATAACGATTGTTGACGTTCATTATATATAATATACAGCCATTGTGCATCTTTTGCAAGTGCTAATCCAGGCACACTGTCAACTATTAGGATAAATCTGTCAAACAATGGATGGCTTTCAGTCAGTAAAAATGAGGAGGAACACTTGTACCTTTGGGGGGAGAAAAACCCCAAACATAATCGACCAGTACCAGTTGTAACACATCCATTCTTAGTATTGTGTAATAGCGAAAAGCCAACTTGGCATTTGCTGTTTATCCACATAAATGCATTTCACCAAAAAACACTGTAGTCATGATTTACCTACCACTGCTCGACTCAGGGTTTTTTCCTTGGATCGACGTTACTTTGTCATGCTTTGTCATTATTAGAAAACAGTAAACTGACCCAGATTTTTTTCACAATAAAAAGCCGCTAGTGATCCATGATACAGCTGATTTGAGGCAAGGGATTTAACGTCATTTGGAGAAAGAGTTTTGTTTGTTTTAAGACCAACTATGAGAAATCACTTGAAATAAGCATGCAAAAATAAGATAAGATAAGATAAGATCATACTTTATTGATCTCCATCGGGGAAATTCTGGAATATAAATATCAAAACAAAGCAGCGGACAGGAATTTTTTTATACAATGTTGTATGTGTATCTTTGCTTTTATAATTGCGAAAACAGAAAAATCACATAATCTGTCATCGCAGGCTGAAAATATCATGCTGTTGGAGTTAGACATGTCTCCACCTACCATGTTCACCTTGAACCTTAATGGAACCCACCTGGAGAGGGCCTTCTCTCCAAGACTGATGCCGGAGCCTCTACTTGATGTTTCCGTCAGACAGAGGACCCGTTCCGGATCGCGTGTCAGGAAATCACAATCCTGGTGAGAAGGATGTTTAGGAAGCCTTACATGGTTACAGCCACAGATGTAGTTTGCAAAGGTTTAGGGGAGATCATTTAAATCCCCAGTGGTCATTGCCACGTGTGCATTTTAAGAAACATGCTCACAGTGGCATTCAGTGAATGGGTTATGATGAGAACACATCCTTTAATTAGATTTGAAATTGTTTATCGTAAAAACAATAACCTCTGTTCTGTCTGAAAGTAAGAGGAATTACACGTGTTATTGTGAGGGATTAAGTAGGAGAGTTGTTGGAGTTGGAGTTGTTAAAAAGGGCCTTTTCCAGACAGGAAATTGTATTCCTATTTCAAAGTGATATTGATCTACTTCCACAGGAAATGAAAGTCTTTACAGACATAAGATAAAGAGATTATAGGTGGCGAAACATAAAAAAATAACCACCAACGAGAACTGAGGTCATGATCATGATAAGAGAAAATATTGTTTCATGAATAATGCATTGCACCTTTTTTGAAAATTTAACTTCCACAGGTATCAGGCACCACAAGCAGCGTCTGTATCATCGTCTCTGTCATCCACCACACTGACGTCAGGAAGTCCGAGCGTCTCTCACAGTCAGAGACAAAGACCGTCGTCTGCCGCCTTTCTTTCGCTCGGGGCTGCGGCCGAGGCCAGCCCCTGAGGCAGATAGATACTCCTGCACACAAGGGCTGATCCCTGTTCCAGGTGGCACAATAACCTCTAGGCTGGCACGAGGAGTGATTTGGGGAAAATCCCGATCTTTTTTTTTTTTTTTTTTTTTCTGATTTTTTTTTTTGCACAACCTGAAAGAAAATGTAATACTTCAGTGCGCAAACAAAAGACTGGCAAAGGGCTGGGCAATATCTTTGTATAACTGCCTTACTTTTTTTTTATTTAATAGCAGGATCATTATATGGTAGCTGCCCTTGTTGTCATCTTCTGATCCTTGTTGATTTAGTATTTTATTTTTCTTCTGAAATTTCTTTTAACAACATTGCGTGGGGTGGGTTGGGGGATCACAACGGTAATGGTTATAAACGGTTACAGATAGTTTAAAGATATTCCAGACATTAGAACAAGTGTAAGTTTTCTTTGCTTGAACGTTTGTAGATGTTGAATGCAGCATTCAGAAACAGCTTTAATATTAGCCAGAAATTATCTAAAAATAAACAGAACGACCGAGAATTTACAAAACATTTACCAGGAAAGGATGACAAACTTTCAGAAATGCCTGATAACTGAAAAAAATATATTTGATGGTCAGGCCACAGATTTTGTGTCAGATCTCTTTTAATTTAACACTATTTATTTATGTTGCATGTCAGACATGAGAACATTGATTATGTGATGTTAATTATTATTGCCCCATATTGCCCAGCCCTGGTCTGACATCCCATGTCTGTTAGAATAATGCTTGTCCAATGAAATCGGTGGTCAGTGGAGCTCTTGAAGTTACCTTTCACTGTTTGCTGGCTTTTTTTTGTTTGTTTTCTTTTTCAAACCAACCGTTGCTTCAGCCGTGTGGGTTCTTTCTCGAGATACCCGGGCCTCGACAAATAGCACAGCTGCGACATCAACTACTGGCGCTCGACATTGTTTTAGAGTGAATTAAAATTTGACTTAGTGGGGTGAAGACTTAGAAAGCCCTCGCTTTCCTGGAGCGCGGACGGCTACAGCGGCGGAACTCCATGGAACCATTAGTTGAACCTGTACTCTTGAATAGTTGTCGCTTCAATTCCTCGCCTCAGTAACGTCAACGTGAGCCAAAACAAACACAAATGTGAAGGAAGCTTGCACTGCTCTCTTGCCTTATTATTATTATTATTTTTTTTTTCCATAGCTGTGAACTTGCATACTCATGAGAATAAAAGCCAAAAAACGTGACCCTGGGCTGTCAGCTGTGTGGAGGAGAGGAGGTAAACAATGAGTGAGTGGCTGTGGGGGAAACTCGCCGACTGATAAATACAGTAAGATGACGTTTCCTTCGGGGGTCACATGACTCTTTTACAGTAAGTCCAACATGGCAGGCGGAGTGGGGCCTAGGCGGTAACTTAAGCAACATTTTCAACTGAAACGAGCAAAATCCCAACACTGCCCTGCAAACAGACGTCCACAATGAGGGAGAGGCAGAAGAAAAAGAAGGGGAGGACGTGGGCGGAAGCCGCGAAAACGGTATTAAACGTGCTTTCACCTGCCGTCTGTTGTGGTTGTTTTTTTTTTTTTTATTTCCTCCCTTGAACGCACCCACTTGTACAACTGTGTTTATGAGTTCATGACCCGCCGGTGGAGTCGAAATGTTGCGTGAGCGGCGCCAGGCCCCGCGTCGACGCTCGGACATTCGGAGGACCGCCGCAGTTATTCGCTGCCGATCGCTCTTGAGCCCGTCGCCGCACCACCGAGCTGTAATAAAGGAGATGAGTGTATCCCGTGTGCATCCCGAGCGTCTTTCCACAACGCCTCCGCGTTTTCTCCCGCGAACGTTCAGGCTGTCGCGGCTGTCGGGGTTTAAGAGAAGACGCGCCGGACGCGGGGTGCACCCTCGCTTCGGTGCTCAGCGTTAGCCGGGGCTAGCGGTGCTAGCTCACGGTCCTAGCACAAGCCACCTCGTCAGTGAGTTTCTTCGATTCCATTTACCGCCGCGGACGAGTAACCGTGCAATGTCTGTATTTCGAGCGGCGCGGCTCAGGTCTCTCGCGGCGGAGCGTGACGTCCTTTTTTTTTTTTTTTGCACGGCAACTCCGGCCGTTCGTGTTCAGACATGCCGCTAGCATGACAGCTAGCTTAGCGTGCTAGCGACTGCGGCACTCAGACGCGTCGGGAGAACTTCTTAATTGGGACGTCAAGGTGTGACCGGCTCACACGTTACCTGTGCAGACCACCGTGTTCGGCGACCATATGAAAACCGGCTGATGACACCCTGCAAACTTTAACTCTCTCGGAGGTACGCGGTCTCAAAGCCGAAGTTAGTTTTTTTTTTTTGTATCTGACACCTCTTAAAGCGTCAATGACAATAAAAACGCAAGATGAAACCCAACATCCAAACATGTAGAGGATGTGGCCAAAGTGTCTCCAGTGTTTGTTTGGGTTTTTTTTTTAGTGGCAACCTGTCATTGAAATGCTTTTGCTTTTTACTTTTTCCCATTTGTATTTGTTTTGTCCTAAAGTGCATCGGAGCCGTTCTGCAATAGTATTATGTAATAGTAATAGCTCTTTTCTTATTTTATTACTTCAGTGTTAAAGGAAAAGTTTGGAGTTCCTCTGTCAAACGTTGCAAGGGATCTGCATGGAATACCGTATAAAAATATCATAGAAATGGTTTCAGGCTGACATTATGTTCAGTACACTGTGGGTATTGTGGAGACTTGTCGTAAAGTTTAAATTTTTTCACTTGCAGTAGCCTTGAGGCAGCTTAAGTTCAAAGCTACCCATGTGAACAGACAAGTTGTGTGTTTACTTATCTTTATCTCTGTCCGAGTCGGGCGATGTATTTATATTTATCATCCATCAAACTGTTATTGTGTATGATTTGTTACGTGTTAAAAGTCTAGTAACAGCATGAAAGGGAAAATGTCATACTCAAAAAATGTGTCTTTGTTGTAGGTTTTGGAGAAATACCCTAACACACCAATGAGCCACAAAGAAATCTTGCAAGTGATCCAAAGGGAAAGGCTTAAAGAAATAAGGTACTCATTCAGGCAACGGTGAAGATGTTCTCAAACAGGAGGACGCCAGCGCTCCCTCTCTCTCTCTCTCTCTCTCTCTCTCTGTTACCGATTACTTATGTCCTGCATTTTCCTTTTTCTTGTTCACAACACAGTGAATATTTAACTCAACCTCTAATTGTTTCATTTCTTTTTGTTTCATTGTCACTGTTGTCAACCAGAAGGTAAGAACAAGCTTAGCCCCCTCAGCCACTTCTTAATTTAACTCACTTAATTCTTAAACTCACTGCAATGGCACCTTTATTTTTTTTTTGTTCTACTTTTTGCACGTCATTAACAATAACTTGCCGTAGGTTCGACGGCAGAAATACACAGTTTTCGTATTACACGTTAAAACGCGCCTCTGTAACCACTTGTTGCATAAAATTATGATTATATTTTCCTGTATGATGAAATGTTTTAATAAAATATAACACGGGAGCTGATGGAAGTGTATTTTATTTGATGCGGTGAATTGTCTGGTACATTTTTGGTTGGTCGTATTGGTACGAGTCAAATCAATTAAATGACTGCTGTATGAACCTGAGAAATGCAACAGATGTATTTTACCCACTCGACGCTTTTCTCAAGCGTTCCCAGCATCTATCTATGGTCTACGTTTAAATCCAAATACCTCCCAGGAAAGCTGATAGAACCCCCCCTTTTTTTTTCTCTTTACTTTGTGTCATTGTTCCATGAAATCTGACTCAGTGCGTGCTCTTAATGAGCCTCTTTGTTCTGAAAAAGTTTCACTTATCTTGGCAGTTATTGTGAAACAGGCACACTAGTTTAATCTGAGAGTATCAGTCGCCCCCCCCCCCCCAACACAATGACGCATTTGTCCTGAACTAGCGTTTTATACAATTGAGCATACATTAAATTTGCCTCCCCAGTACACTAATGTGAATCTGAACTCACATGTTTCCTCCTGATGCATGATAGCAGTTTCTCCCCAGATATCAGAGCAGCCCTCTTGCTTTTTTTTCTCCCAGCTGTCCTGATTTATTTGGGAACTGATATGTAATTTGCGTTTTTCTCTAATGATATAGTGGAACCTCGCCGTTGGCATGTCTGAATGCAATGCTGCACACAAACTCTCGCGGTGAGGAGGGGATCTTCTACAAAGTTCCGGGCAGAATGGGAGTTTACACACTAAAGGTTCGTTTAATGCAGTGTGTGACAAATTTCGCCCGCGGATCAATAGATCATCTCTGATTTCTGAAATGTTTCCTGGAACGATGAGTATTGTAGGTGAACAGGCGAATCCAACAAAAAAAAAAAAGGACCAATATATCAACAGATCTTACAGTGGTTACATTGTGAGCCAACGGGTGAATTTTAGTTGAGCACTGGCTGTTTGTCCTCTCTGCTGTCTTGGTCACATGAAAAATCATGTATGGCATGTATTGTGTTTTATCTAGAAGGACATCTCGGATGTAGCCAAGGAGCTGTCTGAGGAGGGTTCTGAAGAGAGCAGCGACAATCTCTCCGACTCCCGAAGCACAGAAAACAATAGCAGTACCAACACTCAGGAGGGCAGGAGGAGGAGGTGGATGCGAAGAGGTACTGTCAATGCATGATTTGTGGTGTTTTCCTTGTTTTTTTTTTTTTTGTTTTTTTTTCAGAGTATCACAGAGAGATTGCAATTTAGCTTTTTTTTCTGAAATCACTTATGTAGAATCAGTAGAAGTAAAGACTTTTTCCCAATTGAGTCTATGGTCATACTTTCAAATACATCATTTGGTGTTCCCATTTTCTCCTGTATTAATTTCAACACTTATCTAAAGTGAGTGAACCAGCATAAAACTATGTAAAAGCTCAACGGGCTTGTAAAGGACCAAATGGTGCTTAATTTTATGAGGGGTGTCATGAACCAGACAACTGACTTTGCAGGTTGTTGTTTTATTTTCATTTACTGAAGTGGGAAAAACCAACTTACCCCAATCTTGTAGTAAAAACTATCATCATCCAGAGATTGCAGCTGATACTGTCTGTGAAAAGTACTCCGTATCAACTGCAGCAGGGTACTCGAGTATGTGAAACCTCTGTCATTTTTGAATTCAGGGTCTGTTTGACTGTGCACATTTGTGGGCATGATTTATTGGGAACAAACTGTTTGCAACGTAATATAAGGCACAGCTCTGCACGAACGTCTGTCCACTAACCGTGCTAGTTTTTTGCCTGTGACAGACTTAGAAATTTATTGCCGATGTCTGAAGATCCCACATAAGAGAGATTGGGTGTGTAATTGCAGCCTTTTTGTGATCTTGGGGGGAGTGTCAGCGCGTGTTTATTACAGTTCCCAGCTGCAACAGCAGAGTGGACAGTTTTGGTACCATCACAGACAGAGCCAATTGGTTTTTAAAGACCAACTACAACAACAAAAAAAAAAAAAAAAGCAATTTTTAATGTTTGGAAATCTTTGAATTTGTCCACAAATAAAACACAAAAGCATGCGAAGCTTTCAGGAACTTAGACAAGCTAAAGTTGTGGCTAAGCTATTGAAATATTGAAATGAAAAAAGCTATTGAAATGTTCAGACTGTGCTTACAAAGGCACTGAAGGCTGTGATTACATGAACCAAATATGTCAGTATGATTAACAGTATTTTGAAGTCATAGGTTGCCATAATGTTGCCAGTTATTAATATTTATTCCACAATGTTTCAAGACATGGTTATAAAATTCTCAAACTGTCAGACCCAGAAACTAGCAGCTTTGCAGCGTACCCTTGTAGTTAGCGACATCGGCTTCGGTCTGTGTTCTCTATCATTGCTGATTTGATGTGGTAATTTTGACATTGACCAAATTGAAGAGCGAAAGAAATTCTCCTCAAAATCTCCTTGGTACACTTGGCTGACACGCAGCACAGAAGGAGCAGGCGCAGCAGGTGAAAGACTTGTTTTCTACCCAAACATGTCCTCATATGAGAGCTCATTGTCTTTTGAGGATGAGGTCTGTCGCTGCATTGTAGACAAAAAAAAAAAAGCCTCTGCTGTTTCTCGGGGTTTTTTTTATCATGAGAGTTCACGCCCTGATCTTAACTCCGCTTACTAAGAAACCAGCTAAAGAAGCGGCATACCAGCCAAGCCCAAGAAAAGCGGTTTCATCTAAAAACATACAGCATCACTACATGATATGATACCTGGAATAAAAAGAGTTTCATTCAAAGTGTTGGTCAAAGCTGGCTTTTATCCTCATCTCACAACTCGTCCTGTGTCGTCCTTTGAGGAAAATAATATTTGTATTCTTTGTGTTCTTCACGTTGCCTACAGGATTTGAATGAATTAAATGCAATGCCACATCTGTGAATGGGATCAAAGTTGTTATCTTGACAGTGCAAATAAACTGTTGCTGTAAGCAGTTAGTTTGTGTTTGACCATTGGCAGCCCAGATGGTCACAGCGAGCCTGACAGCAGCCTTCGCCAAATCACGTCAGCCGAAGTCATAGCAGCAGCCCCCATTCGCTTTTCTGCTACATTGTTCCTCCCAGTTACTGATTGGGCGCGTTTTGCAAGTCATCATATCTGTCAAGATGCACAGCTGCCAGTTTTGCTGATGTGTGGCCGGAGAGCCATGGAGCCACAACGTTTCACCGTAAAAATGACTCATGTAATCATGTCGTTTATCATTATTATGATATATTTAAACTTTTTTTTACACTGTTAAGTACGCATAAGCGAATGCATACTCACAAATGAGTTTGAAGAATTAAAAAAGAATACAGTCAAAGTTGACAAAGGGGGATGTGATTTTAAAAAGGAAAGCTGTAAGAAATATGTTATTCCTATTTTTTTTTTCAGCAAAACTCAGATTCATTAGATATGATGTAATGAGCGAGGCTTTTTAGAATTACAAAAGAAAAAACTGGCGCCAGCTGAACACATGATCCCACAGTGCATATTGGGAATGAGCTTTTAGTCAAGTAGAGAAATAATTGACCAAATTATTTTTTCCAGGCTTTTTTTTTTTTAATTTTGTTTTTTATACAGACTCTAAGTTCTCTATGTTTTTTTGTGATAATCTAAGCAACTGCTCAACAGGAAACTGTACTTTTCAGCATGACCTGTGACCACTTCCTCATTATGCAAAAGTTTGAAACTGCCAAGCAAATAACCTTAGCCCACAGCTGAGTGGGAGGACTCCAGTTTAATGTTATTTTTGAACTAATCAATGCAGGGACTCACAAAGTCAAATGGAAATGAAGTGGCATCAGAAAAGAAACAACTGCAATTACCTTGCAGTCCGAAGATGTTTTGATAAAAACATAGACAGCAAAGTGAATCTTGTGGAGGTCCACCCTCTTTTTCTAACAAGATGGTTTGGCAAAAGTAATGCTATCTGCTCCTTTGTGCACAGTAGCGGTTTCAGTTTCATCAGTACAAAAGAATGATGCGATAAAATGTACACACCTCCCTCAGGAAGTGTATTTTGTAACATCTGTGTTTTTGTATCACAGTTCCCTCCAAGCTGCAGTCGCAGCCGTCATCTCCACAGCCTCGATGCTCGTCGCCTTCTGTTCCCACCACTAAGCTCATCTCTCCTTCGCAGAAACACAGCAAGAAAGCTTTGAAACAGGTACTTGATTCTTTTGTATTTCTAATTTTTTGCTCCGTTGTAGTGGTCGAGAGTGTGCCTTGGTCTTTGCACAAAAGCTAACATATGATGTTTCACGGGTTCGTGCCACACCCTCATGCACACATTCACTCATACAAATCTCTAGACTCCACATTGCAACACAAGCAAAAACATGCTCTGGCACATTCAAGCTTTGACCTAGTTCTTCTCTATGGCTACGACAAGTGCAGAGTTTTACACATAATATCATAAATGGTACCAACCTTCTGTGTCAACTGTCACTCCTGCCAAGAAGTTCATGATTTAAAATGCCATAGTTTGAATGACTGACAGTGAGACAGAGCAGAAACTGCAGAGGTTATTTTTCAAAAGAAAGCGTAGTGGGAGGGTTAGAGCCCCAGCCGGAGAGGAATGTGCAAAGTTCTGCAGCCATTCTTTTATGAGTCATGGGCTCAAATCAAATCCCAAATGGCATTTTGGACATTAACATTTTGTGTTTTTTAAATCTAAGCCCTTTGTAGTTGGAAGAATATTTTTAATGAATCCTTCCCAGTTTTTTAAAAATTGTAATTTGCAAGGTGCATTGCTATAAAGTTGATGAATTACAACTTTGCTAAATACCAGCAATGAGTTACTGCAGTATTTTTTGTAGTACATTTTGTTTTTTGCTCAGTACCTGTAATTCATCAAAAATATTTACCTAAGAAAAGTGATGAAAAATGGATGGGGGAAAAAAAAAGGAAAAATTAGAAAATCTGCTGTTTTGTTTTTTTGTTGACAATGTCTATTGATATTTTGTAATTCAATGTCTGATCAGTCGTCCTCTGTCTGTCTGTCTGCCCTCTTTCTCACTCTCTCTCTCTCTCGTAATACTCGTCTTTTTCCTTCATCAGCAAAACCTACTCGGACTAAACAATTCTGGACATTGTTGACACATAGTTATGCTTTGTTCGACACTGCACTAGCTTGTTCTGGCGGAATATCAGAAACATTCCAACACTTTTTGTCCCTGTTAATCATTTCAAAACCAAAAGATGAGGAATATAGGCCTTGGTCAGGAAAAATAAATTGCAGCCTTTCCTGTCATTGTGAAAGTAGGGGCATTTTATTTTTTTCCACTTACCTGAAAATATGAGTTGGTGTTTGCATTGAAAATATCAAACGTACCTCAAATTGTCTTTGAAATGTAATGAGGCATATTTGATGGGATGAGGTTAAAAAAACAGAGAAGTGGACTGTTCTCGAGGGAAGGCTATTCAAGGCCACATCTACTTTAGATTCATTCCATACAAGCCCATCTGGATTTTATGCCCATTTTCAGTCCACATGTAAGGCACTGGCAGTGTTGGTTCTCATTATCTGTCCTGACTCCGTCAGTTTAACATCTTGTGCTGGTTATTTAAAAACAATGAGGCGTCGGGGGAAAAATCCTCGTAGCTGGTTTACTGCATTTTCCTATTGGGTGCCTCACGCCTTTTTTTTTCTTTCCATTTAATTAGATTTCACTTGATTGCAAAGATTGTAATTCACTCCATCTGTGTTGGTTTGCAGTTTTTTAGTTTTCTTGGACCAATTTGTAGGAATTTATTAGGCAAAAGGAAGATTACAAGATGGCTTAAACAGTGTGCTGTTGACAAGCTACTGTGTATTTTCATTCTGTAATTACCTTTGAATTTAATAAACTGAAACAATTTAAGGAGTTTTCCACTTTAATCCTTGATAAAATGCTTTTCGGGTGATCAGATTTCCTCACAGATTAACACACGGAGATGATTTACGCTTGTATTACGCAATCAAAGTTTCTCTTTAGCTGTTATTTAAGCAGGCAAGTGGCCCGGGGGAGAGGTTGCAGGAAAACAGTGGGCTATACACATTTTTACTCTCATTTTCCTCAGCTACCAGCAATTTATTCCATCTTTCTTTTGCTCTTGTTTAGGCCTTGAAGCAGCAGCAGCAGAGAAACCAGCGCAGACACGGGGCAATGCCAACCAGCTCCAATTCCAGGCTGCTTCTGAAGACCATCAAGGATATGGCTGACAACATTACGACCAAAACTGGTGAGTATAAGATGAGAGAAGATAAGATAGTCCTTTATTAGTCCTGCTGTAACTGCATCTTAATTTGGAGAGCCTCTGACTGTGCAGCCTCTTTGTTTCCCTCTTTGCGGTATCATCCCTAAGAGACTGTCAGCTTTGGAGCCTTGGAAACAACTAACATGTGTTTTTACCCATTGCAGTGACACAGTGCAAGGAAAGGGATGTGATGTCTGCCTTGCATCTTAATGCCCCAGTGGAAAGTCTAGCACTAAAGAATTTTCTTGTATTTTCCTGCATGGTTTGCCATCTCCTATGACGTACTCCTTGACTTTGACCAGCAGACTGATAGCATAATGTTTGGCTCACAGACCCATTATGTAAATGTGGTGAAAAAGCAGAGCGTTTGGAGTTCTCAATGTGCCTCAAAAATTTCAACCCAAGCCTGATCAGCCGGATTAAGTAAAAGCCCGGTCCAATGTGGAATCATCACAGATACAGCAGGCCAGACCCCTGACAATTTTTTTTTTTTTTTTTTTTTTTTTTTTTTTTTTTCCTTAAAAAAAAAAACCCCCGAAAATTTCAGGGGGAGTTTGCAATAGCAGGGGGAATGGGGTT
>CAAKHD010013732.1:246301-260464 GCA_901007705.1 Fistularia tabacaria | reverse complement strand
AGGAGAATAAGAAAAAGGCCGGGACAATTTAAAAATATACAAAGAAAGGGGAGCCACCCCCTAAAATTTTTTTTTTTTTTTTTTTTTTTTTTTTTTTTTTTCCATGAACAGAAAACACACCTGACATGTCAGAGGCACGTTGCAATAGCAGAGTGAATAGGGTTTTTTTGTGTGTGTTAATCAGCAGTTTCCTGTGCAGCAGTGATCAGCTGCAAGGCAGCTGAGGGTTGAAAGGGTTTCTACAGATCAGACATTTAGAAACAGAGAGAAATGCTCAAAGACTATCAGCAGCTTCATCTGTATTAATTGCGGTAGCTGAAACTCCAATTTTATTTAACTCCTTTTGAGTGGAGTTCTGTTTCGCGCCAGTCCGTTCTGTTTTCTACACATGTGCATTGATATAGCCCATTCAAGGTAAGAGCTTAAAAAAACAAAATGAAAGTCCACAGCATATGATTTAGTTATTCTAACATAAAGGTAACTCCTAAACAACTGTGGATACCAGAATAGGACGTCAATGCAATAGCAGTTACCATCTTTATAACATTTACCCATGAACCAAACTCAGTAAATGGGAAAACCAATAACCCTGTAGGCAAACCTAACACAAAGTATTTTGTAGTTACACTTTTTTACAATCGACTCTTCCGTATGAGAAGGAGACACTGACTGATATTTGAGGGTGCACTGCTGGTGAGCTTTACGATCGTGGGTACCGTTGTAATCATAAAATTTAAAATGTTTCTACCGAAATCAGGTTTATATCATTCAAACTTGTGGCTTCAATGTTCGCTGATCCCACGGCTTCATAGTGTGGTTGCTTGTGGAAAGTGCTTTGAGTGATTCCAGCTTTCTGGTCTGAAATAGTAATTCTACTGGACAAAACAATTGGGAGTGTCACTTCTGGAACCACAGAATACTTGCTTTGTTGCCAAGCAAAAACATCACTTGTTGATGAAAGTCGTAATACATTAACTTTTATAAATACCATCCTGTCCCGCGGCATTAATTTAATGTAACACTTTTTTCTTTCCCCTCAGCCCCTCTTCTCCTATCAACCTCTACTTAAGAGAATAATCAACAATTACTTCCCTTCTTTATGCTCAGCCACAGCTGCTTTTTTTTTTATGAATATCAGGATGCTTTTGTGCGAGAAGTATTAACTCAAGAAACTTTTGTTGGATGCTTCTTGAGTTCTTTCACACCCAAAGCTGCTGCATCCTGTTCTGTCACAATACTTGATACTGTTGCTCTTCGCTCCTCTTAAGTTCTTGCAAAACAATTACTTCTGGTTGAATGAGCTCACATAATCACTCCTGTTGGACTCGTGTGGAAATGGGAAACCAGACAGCAGATTTATAAACACTGGATTCTGTAAAAGAGAGATTAATTTGGCAGTGATTTGTTTAATCAACAATGTGAGAACTCATTTTCAAGATGTGTTGAAATTCATAAATGCCCTCTATGCTCATAAACTCATGCAGTCAAATTACAAAACTCAAAATATTTCAGCAGATACTACAAATCTAACAAATGAGAGCCTCTTTTTAGAGACTCCATTTTAGATCATTTTCTTTCTTTTTTTTTTTTCTGACATGTTGTCTTTGCGGCCGTCTTGTGTCTTACCAGACCTTTGCCACCCAGTAGTTCCGAGGAAGGTTTCACAGAGATCGAGTCGTCTCAGTGCTGGTGAGTGTGACATTCAGCTTAACTGAGTTGAGCTGGGAATCTAGAAGACATTGAGGGGAAAAAAAAAACAACTAAACAAATTCCAAGGCCTCTTTCACCTCTGTGATTTGTTAATTGAACTCTTCATTTCAAATGTGTCAGAGAACTTTACATTTTTTGTATCAATAGATTTTAATTATTTTTATTTTTTTAATATATCCGTGGATCTATCATGGTTTGTACTTATGTCCTGTTTTGTATTGCAGGGCAGCTGAAACGTACCAAGTGTAAAATAGATGTAGAGACACCAGACTCTATTTTGGTTAACACCAACCTGCGAGCAATCATCAACAAGCACACCTTTTCTGTCCTGCCCCCAGACTGCCAACAGAGGCTGCTCAGGCTTCTGCCTGAAGTTGACCAGCAGGTGGCTCTAAAATTAGGCATACTTTTTTTTTTTTTTTTTAGCGTAATGTGTTTTTTGAGTGTACATTTATTATGCTATATTCCATACTATAATTCATCTCTCATCCTGTTAATATTTGTTCATTTGTAAATCTGAATTCACGTATTCTAAAAGTGCACGTATGCGACTTGACCCAGTGTGCTGGAGGGAGAGTGATTGTGATGATATTAGTCATAACATTGTGCCTCCTCTCCGCAGGCTTGCATGGACGGCCTTCTGAAGGTCACTAGTTCTGCCTTAAACAATGAGTTCTTCACATCAGCAGCACAGTCTTGGAAAGAGAGACTGGCTGAGGGTCAGTGCCACTGCTCCCGACCAATAATAACTGCGTCCACTTTGCATTCAGAGAGAAAAATATGTGGCCAAGGGTCAGCGTGACTGTACAGAACATTCACAGAATTAACCTCTATCCTTGCAGGGGAATTCACTCCTGAGTTGCAGCTACGAATGCGGCAGGAGATTGAGAAGGAAAAGAAAGTTGAGCACTGGAAGGAAGCATTCTTTGAAAACTATTACGGAGAAAAGTATGTTGTCCTTTTAATTTAAATTTGGTCTCAATGAACAGATTCAAATGAGTCTACATGTTAGGCCTACAATTGACAAAATAGAACCACTCACATTTTATGAGTATACCAGTCATTGATATTATTTCCCAGTGATCAACTCAGAGCAGTGTTTTTGCACTGCATCGCCCTGTGCTTGCCGGCGGTGTTTCTGTAACCCAATCAATTGTTTGGCCAGGTCTTTCTCCCCTGCCGTCAGGGAGCACACTCCGCTAAAGGGACAGACCCAAGGAGCGAAACATGGAAAAGATAGACCATAAACTAGATTTAAATGTAGGGGAGTCTCCCACACTGTTATGAGACATGTCCAAATGAATGTGGTATATTCTACAAACCACTGTCATTGTTTGTTTAATTTGGTTTAATCTGCTACCACCCTCCAAAACAATGTTTGGAGAACCACTGCAGAATCAGCTCATTCCTCCTGCAAAGTATGTCAAGATTAGAAGCATTATCATTTTTTTAGCTCTCATTTTCTGGGTCTAAATGAATCATTATCACTTATACATCATATGTGTAAAAGAAAAGAATTGCAGTTTTACTCATCCATAAAAAGAACAGATTCTCTAGTTATTATAAAAGCCCTATTTAACCTAACAAAAATGTTTAAACTAAGTAAATTACTCTATTTGTATTCTTGTTTTTTTTGGCTGACTTTCTACCGTCCCACTTTTTCTGTCTGTACAGTTCTGGACTCAGCTATGAGGAATCCAAAGTGTTGACAAAGGCTGATCTGAATCAAGAGTCCCACACACATCGTACAGAACCTTCTGTTCAAGCACTGGAGGAAGTAAAAGGTACCAAGGACAGCAGCAGGCAGCCTGATGGAGTCGTAGCCACAGTCAAAGACACAAAGCAAACACAGCCACCGTCACAGGAGCCTTTGAAAGTGCTGCCCGCTCAGAGAGAGACTCTCTCCACCATCGAGCCCATGAAGACTCGGCGCTCTCAGTATGCAGAGGACCGCAGGTTAAATGCTGCCGCTCAGGCGGGGCCCACGCCTATGCCGACAGTGCTAGAACCTGAGAAGAAGACCGATAAGGCCACAGCTGGGGCTTTGCCTGAAACCAACCATAAGAGGGAATTCAAGGAAGAGGAAGCCGAACTCGTTCAGCTTGCCGTCACAAAGAGCCCTCCACCAAAGGCCAGTCCGGAGTGCAAAGAGAATGAGCCAGTATCTGTGGTTAAGCCTGCTGCCGAGAGTGAAGGGGTCAGGACTGAGCCTGGAGCCCGCTCTGAACCACTAAAAAGAAAGTCTCCCAGTGAGATAGAGGGGGAATTCATTCCGGAGAAAAGACTCCATATGTCCTCACTTTCATCATCGTCCTCAGTCTCCTCTGTATCGCCTCCAGCATCTTCCATATCCAGCCTTGCTACACCTACACTAATATCAAATCAGAGAGTTCCACCCCTCAAGGTAGGAGTGGCTGTTTATCAACATATATTACTTTTAGCGTGTTTTCCCTCCATATTTTTAATTTCTCCCAAGAGATTTAATTTACTTTTGCCAGCTGTCTAATAGAGGTTCCCCTAATTTACTCCAACCCCTAAAATTGAGACTTCCTCCATCTCCAGAAGCAATTGTAGAATACAAACTCAGTGCAAACATGTATGCTAATACATGTCTTGGATTATGTTCTGTTTTGTAATGAAAAAAATAAATGATGGTTCTTTTGGGTTGAAGCCCTTTCAAACACATGTAGAGTACTTACGTAGAGTACTTACTGACCCTTTCTGAATAAGAAACAGTGACTTATGGGAAAGACTGACTTATAAGCATTATTTAGCCTTAAATTTCACAGTATCTCACTGGTCCTTAAATCGGTTTTAGCATCAGCTAGTAATAAGTCTAGCCTTGTTCTTTGTTTTGTTTTTTTTTGTTTGTCGGTTGATATAACGTACATACATGGCCCTCCTTCTAGACATGTCTGTCTCACTCCAGCCACACAGTAAACGTCAGCAACTAGTTCTGCCTTCAAAACCCCCGAGGACCGCTGCTTTGTTCACGCATGGGCTCAATCAGACGATATACAGACTTTGCACCTCTTTACCTCTGCTCTAGCAGGAGAGGGGAAAACCGTTTGCGTGATGTGCAACCATACAACTCTCCAGCCATGTCTGTATCATTCCATACTCACAGTCCTCATGTGAAAGGCTGTGGAGTAGGAAGTAGTTGCAGTTATCTTCCGGTTAACGCGTTTAAGATGAGGCTGCCCCCTCTCTAGTACGCGTCTATCTAGAGATACTCACTTTCTTGTGACTTTTCAGATTCCGGTGTCAAGAATTCTTCCCATCCCTGTGTCACCAAGCCAGATCTCTCCCAGAGCACCTCTCCCTACTCCGCTCTGCAGCCCGGGACGGACTGGTGCTCGCACTTTGGCTGACATCAAAGCTAAAGCCCAGCTTGCTCGAGCACAGCGAGCAGCAGCTGCAGCAGCAGCGTTGTCATCTGCTTCGAAGGGATCGGTGCCAGGGCCGGGACCGGGCGGAGGTGGCGCGGAGCAGAAACAAACCTCCCTAAATCCCATCCCAACGTCCCCGCAGGCATCGACCAGGTCGCCAGTCTACACCAGCAGCAGCAAAAGCATTACAGTTCCTGTGAACAGCACCACACCTCCCACTCTGAATCAATCACAGATATTTAACTCCAACAAAACTGATGTCAAACAGGAAGGTATTTCCACTTACAGTGCCAGTGCAGGGCCCAATGCTGTTAGGAAGCATTCAGACTCATCATTACAGCCCATTCCTTTATCTTCATATTCTTCAAGGGTTCAGGAAGTCCCCTCTTCTGCTGGATCATCAAACAGGACCAGCTCCTGTATTCCTGCCAACAACCCCCTGGTCACTCAGCTTCTGCAGGGAAAAGAGGTCCCTTTGGAGCAAATCCTCCCAAAGCCTCTAGCCAGGGCGGAGGTAAAGATGTCTTGTTTGCCCTCCAGTAATAGGGGGAAGGCGTCCCTCTCAGCCACTGCTGGTGGCACTGAACACCAGGCTGAAAGGCAGCCGGCAAACCAATTCAGCACAGCAGGACGGGTTTGCTCTGAATACACCAGACATCATAGAGAACTCCCTGATAAGGAGACACAGGAGCAGATCCTGCAGACTCTAATGCAGAGAAAAGTCCAGCAGAGCCAGCATTATAAGGCTCTCGGGCCGCCGCCACTGCCGCCTCAGTACGAAGCCCATCAAATGGTGCACGTGGAGGAGCATCACAGCCAACCCAGGATCTCTGTAGGCTTTTTGGCTCGTAAGAGGGCGCCCAGGCCCGCCATGACAGGACATTACCTTCTCAACGTGTCCACGTATGGTCGAGGGGCGGAGGGCAAGAGGCTGTACCAGTCTGCTATCCCTAACTTGCCCGATTTAAAAAGGGAAAGCACGGACGGCGAAGAGGTGCCTCAGGAAGGGGAGATCTGTGAGGTTAAACCAGAGCACAAGGAATACTCCGTGAACCAGTCAGATGAAGCAGGATGCACCCAGCATTGCCCCCGCATTAAGACCGAGCCTGGATCGGAGGACAATTTAGCTTTTGCCGTTCATAACAGCACCTGTGCGAAAGCCAAAGACATCAGCCCTTCGTCTCTGCCAGAGCGTAAGCAAATCGAACCCTGCAGCAGTAATCAAGGAAACGGCGAGCCATATCTTACACAAATGGACCACAATCACCAGCGGCTATCTGCCATTCACACCCACACAAAACTTGATAATCAGGAATCTGTGGTAGCATCATGCTACGGTGGCACTATCAGCATGTCTGTACCTCGTACTTTGAACCACAGCACTGCGGGCATCGCCTCCTCCTCACCCTCATTGGAGGCGGACGGAGGCAGTGGCGTCCACAGGAGCGTCATGTCTTTCTCAGTGACTGTCACCACTATACCCGGTAACTCCTTAGACCACAGTAACCAGAGCGACCCCTCACCTGAGCAGTCCTTCATGGAGGGCCCCAGCATGGAGGACGTTCAGTCTAAATGCTACTGCCGACTCAAGGCGATGATCATGTGCAAAGGGTGCGGCGCCTTTTGCCATGACGACTGCATAGGCCCCTCAAAACTGTGCGTCTCGTGTTTAGTGGTACGATGACGTGAAATTGAAGATGAGAGAAAGACGTCGATTCTTACTGAATTGAGGCACAAAGCAGGTCATTCAGAATCAATAAAAGAGTCGTTGCTGACATAAAGCACATACGTCACGCACCATACAAAAGAGCCAGCATGCGGTCACTGTTCCAAAGGCAAAGATTTACACTGGATGATCTTTACTCTCACCAACATCTTTGGAAAGAAGTTATTTGTGCAATGTTTTTGGTAGAAATGTCAATCAGTTTTCAATCAAATCAGTAGTCTGACAGATGCGTGAAGAATTATGACATCTGGCAGTGTTTGCACATGCTTAGGATTAGTGTGATATATTTTTTTAAATATATATATTTGTGTAGTTAAAAACAGAGGAGTAAATGAATGTTGCTATTTTTGTAGAAAATAATGACTGTTGTGCTTTAGACTGACACTTTTTATGATTGGGCCTAATCATTAATGGTTCAAAGGCAAAAAAGGGGCGCTGATGATAATCATTGGTTGTAGAGTACCTCCTATTAGGCATTTATGCACACATGGCAGGGAAGTGCAACTTACAATAAATATTTTATATACAACTGAACATTTATTACTGAACCTTCTCAGATTTATGAACTAGAAAGATCATGTATAGTTTTAGAAAAAAAAAAAAAAAAAAAAACCTAATGGAATTTTAAATGATACTTTATAAAAAATTTACTTATTGATTGCACATCAGATAATGTCCTAAATAACCATTACAGGGTGAAACACTTGAAAACAGCCTGAATATAAGGTAGTATGTTGAGAGAGCACCTAGATTCAAACGCTGGGGGGGGGGATAATCAATTTGCCTTTTTACGACAGCAGATCAAGACCTTTTTCCATTTTTCGGTCGAGGTCTAGAGTCAATTCCTACTGTGTTAACCTGCATTTTCTCCCCCTTGAAGTCAGTTTGTAGATAGTGGGAATATTTCCTGCTTGTATGTCTGTATAGGTAGAATAAATAATAGTAAATGTGGCACAAAATAAAACGTATATATCAACACAAAGCAAGGGGACAAAAATGAAGATAATTGTTAATTTCACTGTAAATATTAGTTTTTATTGTATAAGCCTAGATGTAAAAATTTATTTTATTGATACAAAACAAGATCCTGTTCAAGCATTTCCATTTTATTATAAAATGATTTCTACTGTGGAAAGGAAGGAAGTAAAAGACACTTTGAAATGCTAAATGTTCTAGCATGCTGTGCTAAATCAGTCTAAATTGTTTGGGGTGGTTCTGCATGGAAACTTTCCTTCAAAGTGATTTCGAGGTGTGATACAAGAAGCCGATTAACAAACTGCTGTAACACTTCACTTTAAAAAGGTCTTCTTTTTTAATATAATTGACACGTATCCTTCAAAATAAGGACGTATTCCAAGCATTTATGGTCAATCCAAGCATTTCCCACATTAATCCGATACATTGTTTTCACTTTTTTTGGAGAGTAGTTCTGTGGCACTACCAAACTCTAATTTTTGAAATTAGGGGCGGGTGACATGAAATCAATATCACACATTTCTTACAATTTGATATCGATATATTTCAGTGTTTCGATATTAATGGAAAACTTGTGCACTAGAAACACAACACAAATAATTCAACCATGCGACTTCCCAGTATGACCAGAAGTAGTATACCACCATTGTGTTCATTGCTTATCATCATTCTGGGGAAATACCTTGTTAATCTTTTAAGTCATTTTTGTTGATGTTCAGCTCACATTTTGAGGGAATTTGCATTTTTTTTGGTCCTCGGTACTTTCAAATTTTAAGGTCAGCATGGCATTTCCTTTTGCATGACAACTTTTTATTTATTTATTTTTTTGTCATCACAAGAAATGTTTCTGAATAAGCGAAGGCGTTACATCATGAAAATATTTTGTTCGAAATCGATCTTTGTATTTATCCATTCTTCATGTGAAAATGTTCATGGTTCGATGTCCCAGGCAATACTCAGTGTATGTATTGATATGTTAAAAAAAAAAAAACCTGCTTAAATTGCATTTTTTTTTTTCTTTCTTAACCCAAAAGGCAAACATGAAGTGTTACCTCAGGAGGGTTTTCAGCATGCTCACGTATTTTGCAAATTAAGTCACTTGTGTTGTTATGGTTGTTGTTTTCTCCCGGAGGTGCAAAGTACATTTTATATCACTTATTTCCAAGGTAAAATGCCAAAGTCACCTTACTAAAAAAACAATAATCAGAACGTGTTTTTAATGCTTGACTAGTTAATCAAAGTAATATATTTTAATTAATATATTTTAATATAAAAGAAATCTATTTGCTGATTGTTTTTTGAAATTCAACAGGGTATTTACTCTAATAATATATTGGCTATCCATTCCTATAATTTCATCGATGCTGGAGAGACGGTCGTAAGGACTGAACGTGTATTTTGTAATTGAAGTTGCCCTGGTATCCGATGTTTCGCATGGCCCTGATCTTCCAGTGGATCTGCGGGTCTGTTTTTCCATCGAAATATCCTCCATGTGTATCTGTCAATATTTGTGTTATTACCTAATTAAATCATCATCACATCTATTGGCTTGAGATGCACCGCTGTCGGGGTCAGTGGACTGTTCCATGTCTACTTTTAAGTGTATTTGTGGTTAAATGGAGAGGAGTGTCATGTCGATTTACTTTTAAATTCAAGGACTAGAGTTAGTCTCAAATTACTTACATAATTATGATTGTAATTTCTCTGAAGCCGGTATTATTTTGTTGATATGCATTTAACGTTTCCCCACGAATATTAGAAGAGACTCATTTAACTGAATGTGACGACAGGATGCTGTATTTATTCGTGTGGATTTGGGGATTTGAATGCACTGCAAAGAAATTTAGAGAAACATTTCATTACCAGCCCAGAGGCAGCTGAAATATTTTGTTAAAAAAGACTGAAAAATGAGTCAGACAGCAGCCCCAACCCCCTGCCCCCTCCCCCTCTCCCCACGCGTCCATTCCCTCGCTGACGTTTTCTGTTGTGTGTGCATTTAGATGAACACTTCATGAAGAACTGGCTGGGGTTATACATGTAACAGGAAAATCACCATTTTAAAATAGCTCGTTTGTCTCTAGGTGAATTTGTTTGAAATGTCTGTTTTATCTCCATCTGAAACTCCAGGTGAATGTAATGTAATAATCAGCACTTGTAAACAAAGTGTATTTTATCAAAAGCTATTGAATATTATGAATAAATAATGAAAGGATATGTATTTTGTGTGTTTCCCCCTTTTTTCTTTGGTGCGGTCGGATTAAAACGGATTAGTTTGGTTTACTAATCACAATGGGTTATAATTACTCATATTTTCTGGAGTCCCCAAAGCTTGAGAAAACGACCCGGGAGCTTTCATACAGAAACCTTATACAGTGTGGCGTGATCAAGAATTTGTTCCATTTATTTCCCCTTTGAGATCATTATCGTGTAATATCAAGGGTGGTTCTCCCAATATACTGGAATATTTTTCTCTGTTTCATGTCATATCTTTATTTTACCGCGATAACAAAATCTCCCTGCACTGCTGAAGGAAAAATTTGTTTTTCCTCTTTTTTTTCTCCCTGACTTTTACTGTGCAGAATTTGACATGAGAAGGTTGTTGATTGATCGACGTGACAATTTTCTCAATGTTCAATTCGTGTCTGACTTGTGAAAGAGCAGCTGACGAGTAGGATTTGTGTTGTGACATCAGGAATTGTAAAAGGCATTCATTGTCCAATATTCTTTTCATACAAGTGTGATGCTGAGACCTAAACCTTCCTGATCAGACACTTCGAAGGGACTTGTGTGATGTGGGAGAGATTCCACCGCACTGCAATTCACCGAAATGACAGCGTCCTTCATACCGCTTCTTTTCTCCTCGGCTGTTCCCCTCAGGGGTCGCCGCAGCAAATAATTTGCCTCCGTCTAACCCCATTCTCTGCGTCCTCTTCTCTGATACCGACTAACTTCATGCCCTCTTTCACTCCAGTACATCCATAAATCTCCTCTTCAGTCTTCCTCCAGGCCTCCTGCCTGGCAGTTCCAACCTCAGCATCCCTGCCCAGACATTCACTCTCCCTCCTCTGTCCATGCTCAAGCCATGTCAGTCTGGCCTCTCTTGACTTTTATCTCCAAAACAAGTGCTGTACGTCTGATGGACTCGCTTCTGATCCTATTCATCTTCGTCACTCCCAAAGAAAGCCTCAACATCTCCAGCTCTGCTTTCTGTCTTTTCTTCAAGGCCACTGTCAAAACCATACAGCATCGCTGGTCTCACCGCTGTCTTGCACATCTTTCCCTCCATGCCGACTGATACCCTGACACTTTTCTCCACCTGTTCCATGGTGCTTACACATGTTTCTTCAACTCCTCTCCAAATTCTCCATTGCTCTGGACCGTTGCCCCCCTCTGGTCCCTGTAACCTCGCCGTTCCACTTGGGTCCCTCTCATTCTAGCACACACATTCTCTATTGTTGCGGCGAACCTTCATTCCTCTCCTTTCCAGGGCATACCTTCATCTCTTAAGATTTTCTCCCTACAGATCACAATGTCATCTGCGAACATCAATAGTCCATGGTGATTCCTGTCTATAACCTCATATGTCAGCCTGCGCATTACCGTAGAAAACAAGAAGGGACTCAGAGCTGATTCCTTGAACTCCTCTGTCACCCTTCGGGGACACCTCGCCATTGTCTTTCAGCTTTCATACGTGTCCTGCACCACCCTTACATTCTTCTGTGACACGTAAGTCCTTTCTTGGCCCTCCAGGATCCACCGTACGGGAATTCTTAAATCCTTGAGAACAAATATCTGGCATTTAAAGGGCTTATACTGTTGTAGACACTCGGTTTTAATGTTGTCAAAGTAGGAAGAGACGATTTTGCTAAACAAACAAGCTTGAGTTGTGATTAGTCTGCACGTGCCTGGTTGAGCGAGCTTAGTCATCTCAACGAAGCGAACAAAAAAGACTGATTTGTGGAAGGAAAGTTATGTTTTATGTACAATATTTTTCTCATGGAGTTTATAGTTTAGTACAAATGGAACCTTATATTCAGTTTATGTCGAGGGCTGTGGTAGTAGTTTCAGCATACACACATAAATTCACCGGTATGGGTGTCCTTAGCTAACAGATAAGTGTTATCATGGCGGCTAAATTGGACAAATATGCACTTTTACATCTTCAGGTATGCCTGCCTTTGTTTCGGGATTATGAGAGAGTCAAAAAGTCAACTTCAGCTCAGCGTTTCAGCTCTTAAATGCCATTGCAAACACCTAGCAGGGTTGGTCGACTGCTCCCACACCGGGTTAAAAGTTGCCACTGAACCAACTTTGCAAATTATACATCTTGATAGCAAATCTCCAAATGCTATCACAGCTGTCATTTTGGGTGGCGCCACAATAGCTGTTATATAATCAAATTACATAATCCTTCTTTGGTGGTTTCCCTAGTTGAGAATGAGTACTTATTGTATTTTTCAAACAAAATATATGTTGTTTTACTTGTTAAAACTTTTCAGTCCTTAATTTGACTGCATTTTATACGTTTGTATTATTTCGCTATTTATTCGACAGCATGGTATTGTAACTGTAATACTTTGCCGCATATTCAGCCTTCTGCTTTTCCTTTCGGCTTTTCCCTTCAGGGGTCGCCACAGCGAATTGACCTTCTCCATCTAACCCTATTCTCTGTATCCTCATCTCTCACACCAACTACCTTCATATCCTCTCTCACTACCTCTATAAATCTTCTCTCTGGTCTTCATCTAGACCTCCAATTCCAACATCCGTCTACCAATATATCCACTATCCCTCCTCTGTCCGTGACCCAACAATCTCTGTCTGGCTTCTCTGATCTTCTCTCCAAAACATCTAACATGTGCTGTCCCTCTGATGGACTCACTCCTGATCCTATCTGTCCTGGTCACTCCCAAAGAGAACCTCAACATCTTCATCTCTGTCACCTCCAGCTCTGCCTCCTGTCTTTTCTTCAGTGCCACTGTCTCCAAACCATACAGCATCGCTGGTCTCGCCCCTGTCTTTTACGCCTTTCCTTTAATTCTGGCTGATATTCTTCTTTCTCATAGCACCCCTGACACTTTTCTCCACCCATTCCAACCTGCTTGAACCCGTTTCTTAATCTGTTTTCCACACTCTCTCTGTTGCTCTGGACTGTTGACCCTAAGGAGTTAAAATCCTCCACCTTCTTGATCTCCACTCCCTGTATCCTCACCGTTCCAGCTGGGTTCCTCTCATTCACACACATATATTCTGTCTTGCTGCGACCAACCTTCACGCAAATTCAGCTTTCCATGTTAGTAAATTTCTATCAATGTGCACACACATGTAGTTGTTTGAGCCAACATTGTTTGATGCCAATCTTTTAGAAAGGAAAATGTGGGAAAAGTTATGTTATAAATGACGGGGATGAAATGAAATTCAGGATTTAATAATTTTTTTTGATAAATGATTTAACAAATACAAAACAGACGGTTGAGTTTCCCCCCTTCATGCTAAATTTAATGTGTTTCATGTTTCAAGAAAAGAAAAGCGGTGACGAAAAGCGGTCCAATCTTTTGGATGGGAAAATATGGAAAAAGTTACATTATAAACGACGACAAGGATGGAATTCAGAATGTACACGATCATTCTTTTTATTTTTCTGCTAAATGATTTACAAATACAAAACAGACGCTGAAGTTTCCCCTTCATGTTAATGTTTTTGAGATAAGAAAATGTGGAAAAGTTACATGATAAATGACAGGGATGAAATTCAGATTGTAATTCAGAATTATTATTATCATTTTTTTGGTTCATGATTTAACTAACACAAAACAGACGCTTGAGTTTCCCCTTCATGCTAAAACATTTTAGATAGGAAAATGTGGAAAAAGTTACATTTTCAATGACAGGGATGAAATTCAGATTGTAATTCAGAATTTATTTTATTTTGGGGGGTAAATGATTTAACAAATACAAAACAGACGCTGGAGTTTCCCCACTTCATGCGAAATTTAATGTGTTTCATGTCTCATGTTAAGATGAGATTATCTTATTTTATCTTATCATAAAAAGAAAAAAGAAAAGAAAAGCGGTGCAATCTTTTAGATCTTTCAGATCGGAGAATGTGGAAAAAGTTACGTTATAAACGTAATTCAGAAATGTACACAAATTTACATTTGTACAAATTCGTGTACAATTCGTGTACAAATTCAGGATGTACACGATCATTTATTTTTTTATTTTATTTAATTTATTTATTTATTTGCTGAATGATTTTTACAAATATAAAACAGACGCTGGAGTCGTCCCCCCCCCCCCCCCCCCCCCCCCCCCCCCCCCCACTTTTTTTTAAAAAAAAAAAAAAAAAAAAAAAAAAAAAAA
>CAAKHD010013732.1:225630-242102 GCA_901007705.1 Fistularia tabacaria | reverse complement strand
GAACCCTGGCTTCCTTTTCCATGCTCCCTGGTCTTCGCCCACCCCCCCCCCCCCCAAACACACACACACACCCTTGGTGATCCAGTGATCCAGGCATGTTTGTTCACCGTACTCCTCAGGCCCACATCCAGGGGGCCGTCCAGGATGGTCACCGGCCACCCGTGATGTGTTCCATGTCTGTCATCATTAAGTGGTCCCTTTGCAGCTCCGCCAGCGTCATTAGCCTACAGGATGCAGTCGGCGCTGGCGGGATGTCATGGAGAATTATCATTTGCACAGAGCATGGGCTCTGGAGTGCTTCCCAGCCTACTCACCAATATCTTCCCAGGAAGATGGAGAAAGGAAACAAAAGCCTGGATTGAGAATAAATTGAGTCCTTGAAGTAGAGAGAGACATAGAGAGAGAAGGTGAGAGTGGAAGTGCAAGGGAGGAAGTTTTAATTACCTATTCACAAATCGGATAGATGTATTGAGAGAGGCAAAGTTTATCTCCCGTGCGGACGATGATAGTAATTCTACCTTTTGCACACTTTCATTTGAAATAATGGTATAATGTTTTCTTTGCAGGGTTGAGGTTTTGTACATCAAGTTTTCTGACCTTCAGAGGAGGAAAGGTAAAAACTTTTCACATCGTCATGTTGACTGTGTTTAATACAGACGCAATATTCCTGCTATGGGGATACACATGAAACTGCACACTTAATGCACACTCAGATTTCCTCATCACAACATGGAGATGTTACAACAAATGAAACATAAAACATATTGATTCTGTTTCTATACATAGATTGAATGGATAGAAACCAGATGTGCTTTGCTTTTGATAAGAATTTAATATTTCTGTCACTCTTGAAACAACCACGCCAAATGGCACGAAAGGGATTTATCAGCTTATATTTGAATTTAGTCCAAGCAAAGTTTCATTACGATGAGCTTTCACCCACTTTCATGTCCAGCCATATGTAAATATAATCAGATCTGTAATCACATGCAACACAGTTCGAACAGGACTCATACCGAAACATTCACTTAAATTGTCAAAATGTTTTAAAAATAATGTTAAATACATATTATTGTTGATAAAAATCCATCTTTGATTTCGAGTTCCGATTTTAATAGTTAGATGAGGTATTTTTTTCCCATGCTCTTTGGACTTCACATCCCCTCTCTATTCATTCATGTGGCTTTATATTTCTTTTTTGCTTTTTTTTCTACTTGTGGAAATGAAGGGCCCGGAAATGTATAAAGAAATGCATAAATAAATGAATATTTGGAAGGTCAGCTCAGCTATATGCACTCTGCATGCAGACTCCTTTCTGAGTTGGGATTAAACAACTCCTCTTTATGCCTCAGACAAGGTCAGTTCATTTCAGTTTTGAATGTAACATGTGAATTTTGAACCTCCACCATCAGGGTCGGGGTGTCGACGTACCGGTAGCGACTGAGTAGTGGGCGGAATTACTACTGCAGACCTTGACGCAAGGTGAACAGTAAAGTTGAAAAATACACACGTAAAGGCAGATCCTTTATATCTCACATGCTAAACCAGAGTTTACATAAACTCTTGGAACCTTGTCTGGCGCTCCCTCTAACATAACAGGGTCGTAGCTGTGTGATTTTGTGCCGTATTCCTGCACATGGTGCCATCTGAAGGGTGAGTGTTACATGCTCTGCTGTTTGATGTGCCACAGAATGATCGAGGAGGGCAGTAAACGAGGCAAGGCCACGGTGGAGAAGAGACAGCTCTTCATGGAAATGAGTGAGTGGAGTCGACTAAGAAAAATCACAGCTCACAATGCGTAGCCAGTGAAAACCTGTGTGAGTTCTGGATATGGGCCTCAGGTTATTAGAGAGACGGTCCCTTGCGCGTATATTTCAAAAGGATCCCTTCAAACGAAAAAAAAAAAAAAAACCTCGATGATGTGCCTTGTTTTAAGCTGATTGTACATTTTGAGTTCAAGAATTTCATTATTCTTTCTGTTTTTCAGGAGCGCAAAATTTCGATGTTATTCGACTGTCGACCTACAGGACTGCCTGCAAGCTCCGCTTCGTGCAGAAGAGATGCAACCGTAAGTACTTTTTCTTTTCTGCTCTCGTCATCCTTTTTTTTAAATTGTGTCATGAAAAAAGGTTTAGAAAACAACTGGCCGTGACTGCATTAACTCCATTCTCTCTGATATCACATGAAATTACTTTCAGACTGTTATTACTTCTCCAAGTGCAATCGTTGCTTGTTTAATATTTGTATATTTCAGAGGGAATATTTCCTTTTCCCCCCCATGTGCATTTATATAAATATATTCTGTATATTCTTGCCTTCTTAAAATAATCGCCAAAATTATTTTTCAAGTTTTTCAGAGAACCCCCCTCCAAAAAAAACTGAGCTATAAATTGAATAAGGGGTTGATTTTGGCAACAACAAAAAAATCAATTTTGTCAAAAAATGACTCAGGCTATTATCCTAAGAAGTTGACGATACATAAGGTAATCTAGTTTTACTCGTTTACTCGTTCTTGTTGTCTGTCCTTTTCTTTGCCCTGTCGTAATACCCGTTGGCTTTAGCTGCTATTGTTACAAAGTAATATCCCCTCAGGGGAGGACTAAAGTATTATCTAAACCAGTGGAAACATCACTTCTAACAGGGAGACAGTCTGGATGAATCTCCCTGTCTGTCTGTCTCCTTGCAGTCCATCTGGTGGACGTATGGAACATGATCGAAGCCTTTCGTGACAACGGACTCAACACACTGGACCACAATGCTGAGATCAATGTGTCGCGGCTGGAGACTATCCTTTCTTCCATCTACTACCAGCTCAACAAGCGGCTGCCCACCACCCACCAGATCAATGTGGAGCAGTCCATCGGTCTCCTGCTCAACTTCATGGTGGCCACCTATGACGGGTAAGGCAGCTTTTGGGTGACATCTCCAAACATGCTCACGAAAGTGGGGATCTCCAAATTGGAGGTTCAGACAGACAAAAAATCAAAATGTTGCAAGAGGTTATTCAGAAAGCGAACAAAAGAAAAATATCATGTAGACCAGGGGCGCCCGACACGTCGATCCCGATCGACTGGTCGATCGCAAAGGCAACGCGGGTCGATCGCGGAGCCCTGGCTTTCAAAGTAAACTCTACCCACGCAACGTGAAAAAAACCGACTCAACCGCCAGCCACAGAATACACTGCAGTACAGGTAGTGTGGCTAGATGGCATGTCATTAAAGAGATCTCAATCCAAATACCGTTCTACCATGACTGATGGACATGGGGAAGTGTATTTGAGGCTGGGCTACCTGTTCGCTGACTGAGTCCATTCTGTGCAAGACGTCATCAGAGTAAAGCAATGGCCAAAAAAGTACAGAATTGTATTGTGCCATACATGTTCATGCTGTTAAGCAGCATATTTTAAATATTAAGTATGCTTTGTGTCTGTGTGTGTGTGTATATATATATATATATATACATGTATGTATGTATGTGTGTGTGTGTGTGTGTGTGTGTGTGTGTGTGTGTGTGTGTGTGTATGTATATGTATATATATTTGTATATGTATATATGTATGTATATATGTATATATGTGTGTATATATATGTGTATATATATATATATATATGTAAATATATAAAAATCATTTTTATTGTTGGTAGATCATTTTGACTTGGTCATTTTAAGAGTAGCTCGCGAGCCAAAAAAGCGTGGGCACCCGTGATGTAGACTATTGTCACTGCTGTTACTGAGGATTGAAATTACAAAAAGTAAGCCGAAATTATTTTCTGAAATAACCAAAATAAAAAAACAAACAAAAGATCCGCTACAAAATACAGAAATCAGCAAAAAAAGGATTCCCACAAATCTTATTTTAAACGACTCACAGTTTCCAGTAAATCATTTAAAAATCATTGTCAGACATCTTGAGATAGTGGGAGCTGCCAAAAGCTGTTGCCACGTCTGTCTTCATTATGTAGGATCTGGTTTGTATTACAATTTAGGTGCCAGAAAAGAAGCCAAAAAAGCAACAACAATATCACTTCCCAAAATGCTTTCTCCCAAACTTCTGGCAATGTTTCTGCAGACCATCCACACTTTCTTGAGAGCAGTTTTGTGCAGACGGTTGGGGGTCCACTTTGGTTGAAAGAAACAAGTCCGATAATTTAAGGATAAAGTTTTGAAACAGGGTGATGATCAAACATAGTTATTGTCAGTTATGTGTAGGAGGTGTTTTGTACTTTTGTATTAAGTCCTTCTGTTGTTGTTTTTTGAAAAAGATATTCTGTCTGAAAAGTGTAAAACTTCAAAATGCCAAAGATTCAACCTACCACTTTTCTGTCCTCCTCTCATTGTGTTGTTTTCTCTGTACTTGTTTCTTTCTTCAGTTTGTTTTCTTTTCAGTTAAACGTCTTATGATCATCTTTTTTTTTGTGTGCGTTCATATGGAAAAACATTTTTCCGATACGATTACACCGAAATAAATGTCATTGTTTTGACACGTTATCTACCAACCTGTGATGATCTTCAGGGAAACTTAAGTGCTGATCAACAACAGCATTCAAGCATTCAACTCATTTTCATATTAAATTCTTTTGTCGGCACTTTATTGAAAGGAAACTAGTCAAGAAACAATTAGAAAGTAGGCAGCAATGATGTCCCCAACTGACAGAAATTCAGAATTGGATTTATTGGGTGACATTTTGGGGAGACGTAAGGAAACATAATGACGTGCTTAATTTATTTATTATTACAATATTCAAATAATTCTCATGTAATTTTCTCATGTCTTTCAAATGGTTTTAAAGTCATTTTAGTTTTTCTCTTTTTTTTCACAGAAATTAAATCATTGATTATTTATGTGGACATTTGTGAAAGCATTGAAATAATTCATTTACATTTATGCACGATACATTTTTTTCAGTGTCAATAGACACATTTTAAGAAGCTTAACCAAGATTTTGAGACTTTGTTCATCACTGTTTCTCCACTCTTGAAAAATAACTGAACTGTTACTATTGGTCGGCTTGAGGAAGGTCCCACTTCAAATGTTACAAAAGGTTATTGTTGTCTTCAGTCACCCTGTGGGACTGGGCTTTTAGGCCTCGGAGCCGGAAGGTAATGTGACCGATGCAGATCCACACGAGATCGCAGCCTCTAAAATCGTCGCCGTGAACCGAAGTCACCCTGGCGATGTTTTCCAGTACATCCCTCCTCCTTAATGCCTCCTGCATGCCCAAGGCTCCAGACACCGTGCATCATGGAGCCCTGAGGTTTATTATTGATCGTAAAGCTCTCTCTCGTTATTGTACCTTGTGTGCTCCAATTGATTGCTGCTTGTCCCGTCCATTCCCGGGCCGTTCAATTGGTTTACTTTTATCTGCAAGGCCGCTCCGGTGCTGCTTTGTTATTATTCATGTCGGTGTGTCTGCGGAAAACTTTTGTGGAAAAGACGGCCGGCGATCACAGGAAGTGGTCTCGCTATCGGGTCCCTGAGGTCCAAACTGAATTAGGCAGGAGAGCTTTCATGTACTTTGCTATCTCTGCTTGGAAGTCTGAGCTAAATGAATCTGAAAATGAAAGAGATGGCCTCTCTTGGCAATTCGAAGGGGGAAAAAAATTAAAGGATCCTCAGCCTTGAGCTTGATGTCGACCTGAGCTTGTTAAAACGCACAAGGCTGTATGGAGGATTAGTGACATCTAGCGGGGAAACTTGAAGTTGCAGCCCTTACTTGATAACCTGTGGGTTTTATTTATTCACTTCCACTTGAAATCAATTTTCAAACGCATATATTAGTACATTTTCTCAAAGTGTCAAGAGAAATAGAACAGAGAAATAGATAAAAAAATGTTTTTAATGTAATGTATATTATTATCATGACTATTATTGCTTTTATTTCCTTATCCACCATTTTTTTAATATTTTTTTTTTACATTTAATTTATGGAAGTTTACAAAGGACTGTATTCATATTGAATTATTATATGATATAACATACATACTTTGCCTTTTAGTCTTTGTACAGTGGGTTACAATCTTAATTAAATATTAAACGTCCTTTTTATGTTTAGCTTTCGTGACAACGCATGTACAATTGTATGTTTTTGTGTCTAATTTAAGATTACTCTCCACACTGACATTTTAGTTTCAATATTGTTCTCTCGTGCCTGATAACTTCCGAAACACTGGAAATCAACACTCATCTGGTTTTCATTTGACCAGAGACAAAATAATATACCGGCAGAAGAAATGACGAGGAAAGCAACAAAACAGTCAGCATCTTTACAGGCGGGACTGGATGTGTAACAATGTTGGTTGTCGAATATCAGCTCTTTGTATGAAGGAGTGATCTCTGGGCCTCTTGCGCTGCTACGAGGATGATCAGAAAACATAAAGATGTAAAATTCTCCCCGAGTTTAAATATTCAGTTGAGTAAATGAAACTGTAACTGCTGACACCCAGGCCAGGGGAGCGGAAGGTGATGATGGAGTTGATCATAATATTAAACTTGCAGGTAAATAATCATCAGCTGCGCAGCACAAATGCAAAAATTATTTTCTCCTATTGTTGACTATCACATTTAAATATGTGTGGAATTGACATAAATATAACATTTGTGTGGAGTCTGCATGTTCTCCTTCTGCCTGTGTGAGTTTCCTCCGGGGTTCTCCGGTTTCCACAGTCCAAAAACATGCAGAATCTTAAATTGGGAAAAAAATTGGGAAAATGTGGATAAATGGCAGCTGGGATAGGCTTCAGCATCCCCTGCGACCCGAAGTGTAGGATAAGCGGTAAATAATAAATGAATGAATAACCTGTGCGACAAATCAGAGGTATTTTCAGGTAACAACCTGCTGATGTTTCATCCACATTTACAGCTACATTTCTTTCCTGTTTTGGTTCAAATGTGGCAAATTTTCAGGTTCAAATATTGCTGATTCTTGGCTAAATGTTTAGGTAATTTTGCCTGTGCAGCTACAACAAGACTGTCACCATTTTTACTCGGTGATTGTGTCAGTTTTTGTTCAAAGCCGCACATTTTCACTCCAGCTGACTGATGAATCATCTTCTGCTTGCAGCGAGAGCCATGGGAAGCTGACGGTTTTCTCGATGAAAGCCATGTTAGCGACAATGTGCGGAGGCAAAATTGTGGACAAATTACGTTGTAAGTCGATCTGCCCGTCTGTCTGTCTGTCTTTCCTTCTGTCGCTCTGTCTTGACTGAAATGGAAACAAAGGAAATAATTGCTCTTGAATAAATAATGAAATGAACAATAATGCCATGACTAAGGACAATTATACTGCTTAAGAGTAATTCCATGTGATTTTAGAGGTAGTTAAATCAATTTTCAAGCGCAGTCTATCGTTGGATTTCCAAGCTGCAGTGATATTATACTGCAGTTCTTCTGTAGTTGCTCACATTAGACACATAGAGGCGCTGTTGCAACATGCATGCAGAATTCAGCTCCTTATTTTTAAAATAAAAAGGGCATGATGCAGATTTTTTGGCCAATACTCTTTTTTTTTCTCTTCATGCTGCCTCAAATTGAACAGCTATTAACCTTGAATGAAAACAAAATTATGACAGAAATGAAGAAAGGTCGAAAAATTGCCCAGATGTGTGCATGAGCGAGTGGACGGTTGTCTGTCTCTATGTCGCCCTGCAATCGGCTGGCAGCCGTTCCAGGGTCAGAACCCCGACTGCAGGATAAATGGTAGATAATGGATGGATGAACGTCAAGAAATGTCATCTTTAAATAAAAATTAAAAAACTCAAAGGTCCACAGGGAATTTGTGTTTAGGTGAGATCGGTGTTCTAGGCTTTAGTTATCAGAGGTCGTTTTTCAGAAATATTTCACTTTTTTCTTGAACAAGGGTTTTGGAGTGATCCTTGATAAGAGATGGCATTACCTGCACTGGAAAATGACTTGTGTTTAAATTGGACCACCTAATGTACCCTAATGTGAGAATCATTTGTTTCCATTCAGAGAAACATCATGTATGTACTTGATTTTCTTTTCCATGCTGCTGCAAATTAAATGTGTCACTGTTCGCGTCCCAGATATTTTTTCACAGATCTCTGACTCGAGTGGAGTCATGGTGTTTGCTAAGTTTGACCAGTTTCTCCGGGAAGTGCTGAAGCTGCCGACGGCTGTCTTTGAGGGCCCGTCCTTCGGTTACACAGAGCATTCAGTGCGGACGTGTTTCCCGCAGCAGGTATTTGGTCTGATATTTATTCCACTGGAACAGGTGTATGTAATTACTATTATATTCATTAAGAGATTTCCGATAAAAGTGTTGAATATATTGTATTCTGTATTCATATATGAAATGACTGCATGCTTGATTTGTTTCCATCTAGAAGAAGATCATGCTGAACACATTTCTGGATGTGTTGATGGCCGATCCTCCCCCTCAATGCCTTGTGTGGCTGCCGCTCATGCACCGACTTGCTAATGTTGAAAATGGTAAGCTTTATTTCAGACTGTCCACATGTTTGATAGTCTCAAAGGTACGCCACGTGACTAAAATGAGATGACAATCATTTCTAAAATTTGAAAACTCTGCCATGGGAAAAATAAAGAGGAGATCAACTGGCTTGAATATAATGCAATCCAGTTGTGAGAGAGAAATGAACAGGTATAAACTGTAGATATGGCTGGTTGACGTAAGCTGTCTCTCAATCAGAGCTTAGAATTTTACCTAATTCGGTTTTATTCTGTGGGTGATCAAGTTTTCTCCGCTGCTAAACCGCTACCACACTCTCATTTGATTTGTTTGTAATTTGTTTCTTTTTACATTTTCTGTTTGTTTTTTGTATGAGCACTTTGTAGCTCGTGATATATACATAACATTTTATGAGAAAAAAAGCTTAAGGTTTGCCCAAATTATCTTGAAGATTATATTATACTGATAATAATGATGTTTTCATCAAAATGAATGGAAAAAATAAATATGAACTGGGATGATATCCTTTCTGGTTTTATGGTGTAAAAAGTGACAGTAAGTTAGTTGTCTTCATGTAAAATGAAATGTTTTGAATGAAATATCAAATAAGTTTGCATGCTGTTTATCTACAAATCTAGCCCCCTCCCCCTCTGATAGTGTTGTTAAAGTTAAAAAGAAATAGGTTTGGAGTAAACATTTCTTGAAATAGATGAACTTTAAATGTTCAATTCTCAAACATTTAGATGAACACATACTGAAGATAATTACAACCTGACACCATTCACCATACCATACACACCAATTTAGTTTTGAGAAATTTGCGAAAAACATTCACTGAAGTTTAAGCAAAAATAATCACAAGATTTTTAAGCATTCATTTTAGTATGTTTGACTGAATCTGACATTTGGAGATTTCAATTTTAGCTGCTGATAAATTTGCGGTATTTTTAAAGCAACTCAATTGTGTTTTAGATTGTGTGATACATTCTGAAGCATTGTTTGAACAGATGTTTGATATATTTCATCAGCATGGGCAGGAAATGACCAAAAAATAGCTCATCAAGCTATAATAACCCCTTAAAGTATCACCCTTACTTTAGAAAAACCGCCCTGACAGCTAATATGTTAGTGAGGACACTTTCTTGGAAACTGAAAGGGGTCTGGCAGATCGACATAACAACGCAATCCCAGAGAAGACTCTGTGTAAAGTCGACAGCTGCCTGGTCTGCGCTTCACAGGACAAAGGATTCAGGTGGCTTTACCGTGTCCACGTCAGCATCTTTCAGTTTCAGATGTACAGAGAAGCGCTGTGGCTGCAGTGGCAGCAGGAAAGATGCTGATGCAATTGTTGAATAAGAAAGAGAACCTTGTCACAACAGCAGAGACACACACTGACACTAAACTCTGCAAAATCTTAGTGAAAACTGGAAAATTTGAAGGGTTTAATATGAGCCTCCAGCGACAAGAGGCAAAGAAACAGCTTATCTAATCCAGTTGTCAGAAATCAGCACCATGAGCTTGAGTTTTGGGGAAAACGGTTTGCATGCAACAGAATCCACGCGGGCGTGATTGTTTGTTCATAACCCGTACCGACAGAGAAAAGATATTCATGAGACACGTTGAAGACGTGGTGCTCTGGTTCGATGATCTCAGGTGAAATGTCCAGAGCATATTAGAAGATCAGGTAGCAGATATTGCATCTCAGATTACACACCAGGATCTGAATCAGCACTGGGATTGTAGTTCTCCTTTACTGCTTTTAGACTCTCATGTTGATGGAGAGCAAATGAATGTGAACGTGTCTTGTGACTGTTCGGGGAGACGTGTGTGTTTGTGTGTCTTTCCGTGATCTTGCTGACCAACCGTGGAATGATTCAGGTTACTACCCTGTCTGGTAATAACTGGCGAAATCCATCAAACCATCTTTGATTGAAGAATAAACTTGCTGACAGATGAAGAAATGATAAAACCATAATCCTTCTGGTAGAGAGGAGGAGCATGTTGAGCTACTTGTAGGGATATCAGTTAAAAAAGCCGTCATTTAAAAAAAAAAAAAAATTAACAATGAAAGACAGGTTTTAATTCTCAGGAAAAAAAAAAAACAAAACGTGTGTGTTATTGTTTTTTTTTTATCCGCTCAGTCTTCCATCCGGTGGAATGTTCATATTGCCGGAGCGAAAGCATGATGGGTTTCCGGTACCGGTGCCAACAGTGCCATGGCTACCAGCTCTGTCAGAGCTGCTTCTGGCGTGGCCATGCCAATGGTCCCCATAGCAACCAGCACCAGATGAAGGAGCACTCATCGTGGGTAAGACAAAGCCCTGATCACTTTCATTTCTGTATTTTTTCCCCCTCCAACAACGTTAATGCCTCTCAGAGTGTCTGTTTCCCTAAAGAAATTTGTTTAAAAGTCACTGGAAAATCACAACAAAACTATACTATCTATAATGTGTGTGTTGAGTTACATCTTAAATGATTAAAACAAGAGAACATGTTCAGATAAGGATTTGAGATTCTATCGATATCAACAACATTAGCAAGAAATCGGTTCTGAGTTTGAAATACCTTTCCCCAAAAAGAAGCAAGAAACCTACAAATTCAAGATATAAGGAAAAAATGGCAAGACATGAACTGGGAAGCACCAGAAAATAGGAAGAAAGTTACCTTTTTAGAAGAGTTTTATAGCTATGTAAGTTTGAGATTGGTGATGCAGTTTCAGATTTTAAATGACACGTCTCTAAACTATGCTGGTCAACGCTCAGTATGTTTTTGTCTGTACAAAAAAATGATTGAAAGCTTGATCATTGATCAAATTGACAAAAAGGAAGGCCAAGGTGCTGAATCCCAAATCCAGTGGTCATCCCGCAATTTATTTTTCACACTGGTGGATTAACAAGTTGGCGGATTAATCTGGTAATGGAAACATCAGACGTTCAAGGTAGGCATTCATTAAAGGCAACCCTAATTTTGCAGCCGGTGCTTTTTGGTCTGTGACAAACATCTGGGACTTAGTTGGCTTCCTGTGTTTTGGTTTCTCGCTCTCAAATGCTGCGAACATTCACGATTTGGCAGCACATCCCTTCTGACACTGGTCCAGTTATCTGGCATTAATACAGTTAAGACTCATAAATACATTTTATGTTAACAGCCTCGCTGCAGAGTGAATTCATGCTTGCAAACCAAGTACTGCTGTTCAAGAAAGAAACATTTAACGGAGATGTTGTTAAACATATGACGACTGCTCTCGTTTTTACACTGTGCAAAATCTCAGATTTTCTTTATTTCCGATGCTGTAATGTCATTTCTGATATTCAAAAGCTTTTCGAATGTAATGTTAAATTCTAATATTTTATCCTACTTTCGTATGCAAATAATGCGGCAGAAATAAATTTCAATGTAATTAACATAAATTCTCGGTGATCTATCAGAAAAAAGCTGGCACTTTTTTGTTTGATGCACGCCGATAGAAACAAAATTCAGATGGCACCCGTGTTTTCGAAAGTAAAACCTGACACACACGTGAAATTCCATGCATGCATTTATTTTGAAATATCTTTGTCACCACTGAGCAGCATCAAAACATAACGACAATTTAGGTCTACGACATTGGTAAAAACGTGGAAAACAGTTTAGTGTTGCTTCGGGGTCGGATGGAAATCCGAAATGTTCTTCAGTCATCTATCTTCCGATTTGAACTGTATAAAAGAGAACATTTGGAAATATTCCCAAGTTATTTTTCAAGCCATTGTGATGTTAGACATCATTTTCAATAATGTGAAATATCTTATATCAAACCCCCAGATTTTCAGGAAAAATTCTCAGAAATATGTATTTGAGACATTTAGAGCCTGACGACAGTTTTCAGTTTTCTCAGTTTTCATATCAGGGTTTTGCATTTTGATTTTTTCCGTAAAATATTTAACGGATTTTAATTGAATGCATGTTTCTGTATATATATTTCAATTTGAAATTATCCGTCAACAATGCTGGCGTCACTCCTAAAATTGGATCAAGGTATTGCCGCATTATTCAAATAACGCATCAAATATAGCCGAGTCAGATTTAATTTATAACGCTCCAAATCACAGCACAGTTGTCTCATAACATTTTCCAGGTAGAGCAGGTTGGATCACACTCTTTAAAATGATTTACAGAAACCCAACATTCCCCCATTAGCAAACACTTGGCAACAGAAGAAAGGAAACGTTGCCTTCTCCCTGGACAGAAACCTTGGACTGATGCGAGCTCAATGTGAACCGTCTTCTGTCTTGACTGGTCGGGTTAGAAAGAGCTTGAGCAGGAGAGACAGAGATAGAAAGCAAGAGTGTGATGGAGACAGAGCAGGTATGAGGGCTGGGAGGGACAGGCACAAATGAGCTCTTCCCGATAACAACAGTAGCACTAACAGTGACTTGGTAATAGACAACATGACACATTCATAACTTTAATATTCAGAAATGAAAGAACAGATACGGACACCTGGCAAGACCACTGCAGTAAATCAAGCCATGCCTCCCTGGCAACCTGCAAAACGAGAGAGCTCAGGGACTCGGGAAAAGATATGAGAATACTTTCACATGATACCATGTTGCGGTTAAACCCGTGATTCACACATCTAACAATTTCCCAATGTTGAACAGATATGAATAAAACGCCGAGCCAGTTTGTTTAACAGCGCAGCCGGCTCTCATACCGCATGTTAAGAAGCAGGTCTGTGCAGGTCCCATCGATTCGCTCCTTTGACAGTACAAACACCCTGTTGACCCAGTTATGTAAATGACTTCTGAGACTCTTCAAATCTGCCCCGACTCCTCTAATGTGATGACAACACGGATTCGCTACACAAGTTGACGGCCGCTCTCTCCTCCCTGCCATCTTGACAGAAGTCTCCCGCAAAAAAGCTGAGCCACGCCATCAGTAAATCTCTGGGCTGCGTCCCCATCGGAGAGCCGCCGCACCCCGTGTTCCCGGAGCAGGCCGAGAGACCGCAGGAAATCACCCACACAGTGTAAGAGCCTTCCATATGCATCTGTTCCCACCATTCGTGTCATAAACGAGGGGGAAGCCTGTTGATTAACAGCGCAGGCGAGGCTCCATGTGCTAACGATCAATAGTCTGTTCCATTTGTGTTACTGCTGCCATCTTTCCATTTTGCTGTCATCGCATGACCGATAGTGCGCCATTCCGCAAAGACGTCAAGCCCCTGATTATTTGCCAACGCAGAGATGCTGATATACGGCGCAGTCTTTCCCACCGCTGCCATTAACGGCCCAGTCATCCTCATCAGTGTGCTGGCGGTGAAAGAGAGACCATGGTGTAAATCTCACACGCCACGCTTTCCGGCTCCTGGAGGTCATTATGGAAAATGCATTATATCCCGCTGCTGTCTTAAACCTCGGCACACTCATTTACATTTCAGCTGAAAATCTGATTTCCATAATCGATTCCATCACTGCAATCTATCTTCAGTCAATCACATCACAAAAGGTTGTTTTGTCTTTTTTTGGCATCAGCGTTGCCCCCGGACCTGACCGTTGTTGACAGCGCCGTGACAAAAAAACGAACCGTTTTTTTTAGAATGAAAGTGATTTATGATTTTCCTTGTTTGTGGCATTAATAGGATCACATGAAACTTTTTTCTTTTTTTGCTCCTCATGGCCCACTTCATAACAAAAATCACTCTTTATAATCCTGTCACAACCATAAATCTAAGCTTTGGCTGGTGGCGAGTGTCACTGAGTAATTGATAGTGAGGGAGGAAGAAATGTACACAGTGTAAATACATCCAGATGGTTTTGCAGTTTGGCTCTTTTCCTGTTTGCTGTGCAAATAGATACTGTTGTCTCCGAATCACTTCCCGAGACCTGCGTGTGGCCCACCGGCAAAAGGGGATTTTTCTGCTTTGTGCCCAAAATTGTGCATTTGAGATGAGGAAAATTTTCAATTCTTCACAAAAACGCAAATCGGCTGTCAACCCGAATGTTTTCCTCCCGCTGAGAGACGAGTTGGCCGGATTAGATGACGCTGTATTGGCTGCATAGCATGAAATTACATTAAGCAAGTAGATTAATATTGATGAAAATAGTTATTTTTGACTAAAACTGGTTTGCATTATGGGTTGTGCCCCACCAACCAGCAGTTATTGACTATGATTGATGATAAGATTTTTTAAAAACGATTATTCTATTATACTAATTTAAAACTTCAGGTTTTTCAATCACTTTCATACTGAATATCATGGCCACTGCTTCAAAACTGGCCAGTATGAATGAACGCCTGCCCATTGGGAAACAACTGCCATACATGCTGATGCTGCAAGTATAGGAGTAAAAAATCAGCAAAAGAATCACTTTTACATATTACATTGTGTAATTATGATCTCTAATCGGCAAGTATTGACCTTTTTGTGCAAATGTTAAGTTAGCACGTTTTGAAAATTGAAAATTTAAGGAAGCAGAATGTTGAATAGGGGGTTTCTGTATTTATTTTTCACTGTCACGTTTCACCACCGGAGGGCAGAGGAGATGCCTGGACTGTATATACAAATCCTTTCCAAGATGAAAAGTGGCATTAAATGATCTCAGGAAAATACTATTTTGTGTGCAGTGTTAGTTTGCATTTTTTTTCATCTGTCACAATGTTAGGATGCTCCATTTTGTATCAATGTGAAACAGGCAGCGAGAACTCCAAGTACAGGTTGTTGTTTTTTTTTGGCTTTTTTTTAAATACTGTGACGGTGAGGATGCTGAACGGCTCGTCCTCCCAGCTCAGACTGGCTGAAAAACATCCTTCAGCCCCTGCATTAATGTGCATCATCCTTCTTGTGGTGCTTTCCATTGACTGGCTGTGTTTGAATGCGCGTGTGTTAAGGGTGAAATATGACCCAGATCCGTAAGCACCTGTTTTCCAGATGAACTTTGATTTCTGACGGAAAAATTGTTGCAGAATGCAATCCACTATACTATATGATAGGGTGGAAAAGTGTGGAATTCTGTGGCAATTCTTTTCTTTCTTGCATAGGACGAAATTTGTTTCGGGAAATGTCTGCATTTATTAATAAATGTGCCCCGAGACCAGTATTCCAAGCAAAGAAATCTGTCAAAATGACCTAAATTCATTATTCAACTTATAGTCTGTGCAAACTGCCTTGATTAACAATAAATCATATGAAAGTTAGCAAAAAATACAAGAGTTTAGTTCACAAAGTGATTGATGATTAATATGTCAAGAAAGCAGTTAAGAAAAGGCTCAAAAACAGATATAAATTTGTTTCTCTGTAACAAACCTTTTTTTTGGGTTGAGCTTCCTGGCACTTCATGTCCTCGTTTTCTCTTTGTAAGCTTTTAATGGACAAAGTGCATTTCCCTGCTCTTCCACATGGCATTTCAAGGTTGGTGACAGTGTGTGTGCGTGTTTGTGCGTGTGTGTGTGTGTGTGTGTGTGTGTGTGTGAAAGAGAGAGTGAGTGTATGTGTCTCTTTGAATACCAGGATAATAGATGAATGTGTTGACCCCTGAGATCTGCCCCTATGTTTCTCTGCTAACAGCTATATTTTTCTCCTGATCCTTTTTTTTGTGCCTGGTGACATTATAGGTTTTTCAGAAAGTGAATACTATCATATGCAACTGTCCCTCAAACTTAAAAAAAAAAACCAAAACAATATTTTCCCTTGGTTATGCAAGCACAATCTTGAGGTTGAGACAAAGATGGAGAAAAATCTCAACGATCTTAATATTCAAAATGTATAAATTGTCCTTGCTGAGGTTTTTCAACATTTGAAGTTATTATCTGCACCCTGGAATCCTACTTCACTTTCTTGCCAGTGTGTCAGCCAACACTATATAAAAGATAGAAAACATGTCCATAGATGAATAGACCATTAACAAAGTAGTTACCACTAACAATATCTGTTAAAAGACATCAATATTCTAAATTATGATAGATTATGATAAAGAAAAGGTTAATAAATCATTTGTAAAAAAAAAAAAAAAAAAAAAAAAAAAATGTATATAGAGTTTTTTATTTTTTTTTATAAAAAAAAAA
>CAAKHD010013732.1:201316-225610 GCA_901007705.1 Fistularia tabacaria | reverse complement strand
GACCATTAAAAAAAAAATTAAACATAAAAAAATTTTTTAAAAAACATCAATATTTTAAATTATAAAAAATTAATAAAAAAAAAAGGTTAATAAATAATTTTTAAAAAAAAAAAAAAAAAAAAAAAAAGACGGTTTACACGGTTTGTTTACTTTTGTTTACAGAAAGAAATGACCATTTTGCAAGTGGCCCACAAGTGTTTTTGTTTTCATACATGCTTCTGACTTCAGTGACATTTGAGCAGCATTTACTTGTAAATTTGCCTCTAACTAGAACTGATCACAAAAAAGGACACTGGTGAATAGACCGGAACAACCAGCTGCAGAGGGCAGCTATTTACTGCCAGGAATATATATGACTTTAAGTTAAAAGGACAATTAGGTTTGGTTAGCTTGACACTTAAATCCCCTACAAGTGTTCTGGATGGTTGATTACGTTTTCAAGAAAGTACCAACAATTCCCTAAAATTAGAGAGAATCTAAAAAGGCAGGAGAAAAAATTGTGAGAAAAAAATCTGAAAATCACAACAGACTTTTTAAAGGCATTTGTGAGCAATTCATAAGATAAAACTTTACATCCTGGGAACAAAATTGGAAAAACCTAAAAATATTGGTGATTTTTCTCCCTTTGATGGTTTTAATTTGACTAAACTTAGATATGTTGTATTTATTCTCATCATGACACCGGGAATATGAGAATGTTTCTTATTTGTTTTACATGTGATTTTTATACCATAAGGTTTGCGGGTACGTATCTACAAATGTATATATCTTCTCTTCCTTTTGGATGCTCCCTTCAGGGGCCTCCATCTAACCCTGACCTTTCTCTGCATCCTCCTAAGCCTCCGCGCCTGCATTACTTCAGTATTACAGTGTCAAATATACTTGCATAACAGATGGGGAGTAAGACTTTGTAGTCTTTGTAGACTCTGTGGTCTGACGCTTCAATAACATGGAGGGGCCAGGATTAAATAGCTTTTCCTCCTGCTAGCCACCAGGGGGCCATCCAGCTCAGATCTTTCCCCCTCACAATTTTGGGAAGCTTTCTTGTCATCCATCTTAATATACAGCCTAATGCTAAAGTGGTAAAGTGGTATCTGCTCGTCTCATTGAGCAGAGGAGTGTATTAGAAGCAGAATAGAAAACAGAAAACACCAACCCACTTCTAGCCATGAGGGAGAGCTGACACTGATGGAGTATTTCCCATTTCTAGTGGTCTATTTCAGAGAAATTGTAGGTGAAAACAGTAATTATCTCCCTACAATTTCCCATGCTGATTTCCCTGCTGGCTCCAGAAATCTTCAATCTGACCAAATCCCTCAGATAATGAGTCACAGGAAAACTGCCAAGCCTCCAGTTTTATTCAGCACCGACTCCATTTACAGCTAAAAAAGAGATACGTCCTGTTGGTCGCCAGTCCTGCTGGATACTGTCTGTGGAGAGGGAGATGTTGTTTCATGTTGTAAATCAGTAGACATCCATCAGCATCGTCTCTCAGGTGTGTGTCGGGCAGATGAAGTGCCCGCCGGTGAGTGAAAATGGCAGAATCGGGGTAGAGCGTCAAATTCGATCAAAACTCCCAAATCCGAGAGACACGAGTCTCTTGCTCAATCCCTCACGTCACCTTGCAAAGTGAAGCTATTCTGATACCGCTCTGAAACACTTTCAGGCACCAGAGAGTAAAGTGAAAATTCTTCCTCTGGGATTTGTGATGTAGAGAGGAGTTATAGGTTCGGGACGCATCGTCTCCTCAGATATTTCAGATCTACGATACGGCTTCTTACATTCAGACTTACCGGCCTTCCTGCACCAAAGACTTTAAGGACTCAAATAGCTTGCAAGTCAAAAATAGGCATCTTACCCTTCTTTGCATTCATATGAAGTGCATGCTGTGGCATAAACTTTTCTGCCTCATGGTTAATATCTCCTTCAATCCTTGTCGTATACACTTTCTCCGCGGAGACTTTTTACTCTATAAGATACCGAGCCCAATTCAAGGCTTAGAAAATGAAAACCTGAATAACCACATCGAATTATGTTCAAAGAAATTTAGTCGGGTTTATTAGACAAAAGAAATCAGCAGATATTTGAATGATCGTGAAGACACTGAAAGCGATCATTTCATTCAACACATAGTTTCGCAGAATTACCCCGTATTTCTAATTGACCTGCTCTTTGAATATTCATTCCTTCTCACTTTATTTCCTAATGTTTGTTCAGACGTCAAGAACTGCTTTAGAAAGGGTGTTTTAGTAAATACTAAAACAGACAAATGCTTTGTCTTTTAAAACATTAAAAACGTATCACTGTTATCATTTGTCGTGGTCGCAGTGGCACATTTTTAAAGAAATAAATTGATTTTAGATTTAAATCCGACTCAAACGTTCATTCATTTCCATTGTTTTTGCAAAACAAAGTATTGTTATTTATAATTGTGGTCATTATAGAGCCACTGGATTATATTTTTGAATACATATTTTGCCAGAGTACACAAAATAATGAACTCAACTTGCAAAATTGTAAATGACCTATGGCTTGACTTCACTGTTACTCCTCCCAAACTCATAATAAATATATATTCTGTCATTAAATGGATAAGAAGGAGCAGCTGCTGGCCTGGAAGATAAATTGTAAAGACAGTTTATTGATTCGTTTTAGTTTATTACTCAATTGTCTTAAAAATTTTGCTGTGGCGCCGCATTTGTAAAGAACTCATTAAGACTCGTTCAGGACTCCAGACCCGCCGTTCCAGACGTGTGACTTGTTTGAAGACTTTCCAGTCTTGCCTCCTGACTTGAACGCACAGACCCCAGACTTCCGCAGGACTCGCGAAACAACAAGTTGCTCCCGTTCGAACGATCTCTGGAAGCATTTGCTGAGAAAAAAAATATCTTTCTTGTGCTTTGGCATCTTCCATCAGTGCCATTAAAATGGAGCGATCTGGCGTGTAACTCACTCTCCTGTGAGCGAGATCCATGGGTTTTTGTTTTTTTAATGCTGGAGGAGCTGACAGCCTCACAGGGCGGGGGGTGGGTGGGTGGGTGGGGGGACAGGAACGCCGTTTGCCAGCAGGGAAGGATGCCTCATGTTTGGGTATTATTTTTAGCCGACCGAGGGCGATTGAAGGCAGCCATGCATCATTCGTTGTCAGGAAAAAAAAAAAAAAAAGGTGAATGTGAGCACTTAATTTTCCCTGCCAGCTGCCAAGTACATTGTCATTCACTGCACACAGGTAGCGCCGGGCTTATAGCGCAATGCAGACTTTGATCTCCGAGTGCCTAAATGTTGCGTCAAGCGTTTGACCCCCGCGACCGCCAGCAGAGAGACTGGACCGCGCCTGTCCTTAATTGACACGTCTTCACAAACGTGGCTGCCGGCAACCGATGCGAAGTTTGAATTCTCCCAGATAGAAGAGGAAGGGGCCCGGGAGAGAATGCATAGAGCCGCTCTGAGCGGTTTTTTTTTTTTTTTTTTCCCCTCCGCATCTCGCTGCTCCACAGTCATATTGATGTACTTGAAAAGGACTGATGATTATTTATAGGCTGGCTGTGAAGAGGTTGTGACTTACGTAACTCGTTAAAGGTCAGGGGAGGAGTTACAATATGTAAATGTTAGGTCCTTATTTACCTCGTGGATGCCAGCGAGTTCGATTTCCGTGCGGTGTTTTTGCAGGAGGCTGTTGATAGGAGACTTTAATGGCATTTCCAAAAATTCTCAGCAAGCGTCTTGACGCCTGAGAGAGGTGAAAAGATGGAGCCGAGAGCTTCTGAGATCGAGAGAAAGAGAGAGAGAGAGAGAGAGAGAGTGAAAGAGGGGAGGAGAGAGAGAGAGAGAGAGAGAGAGAGAGAGAGAGAGAGAGAGAGAGAGAGAGAATCTGTGTCGTCATGACGTCGTGTGACCATCGAGTTTCCTTGGAGACAGCAGCAGTGTAGTACATTGAGATGCTTGCCTGCTCAGTTGAGGGCAGATTAGGCATCTGGCAACAGCAGCAGTTGGATGTATTTTGCCAGCAGGGCAGGTGCTTTCTCTCACAGAGGTAAGTGGTCTGGTGCCTCACCTTCAGCCTGGATAGCTCGATTACAATAAGTCCTGATGAAAATTGTTGACTTTACTTGGGAGGGCTTCACCGAAGGCGAGACGGAAGCATGTGTAGGTTTGAGTAGTGAAGGTTAACCTTGCCGCGACAGTGATTTATTTACAGTGTTTATCTCCACGGGTTATATCTGAGAAACTACGCATGTATGACCCTGACCACGCTTTGCTTTTAAACCTGAGTTTGAAGTGTATGAACAATAAATTATTGCAGTGTTCCTTAAAAGAACTCTATAACCCTCCAGTATCAACAGTAATGCAGGGAACGTGTATTTTCTTCTGTGCCTCAAATTGTTTGAATACAATTATCTCTGGTTTCTGTTGAACAGATCTGTGTCACTCGTTCCTAAAGAGGTAGCTGTGCTGTTTATAAGATGATGTACTCCCGATCTTATTCTTCATGACATGGACATAAATACGTTCATTAGCCAAAATTGATTTTGATAGGACAAATCAACGTAATAGGAAGCAGAAACTATTTTTGGTAATAATGTGCACTTTGGATAAAACGGTCCTCTGGAAAAGTGGCTGCTTGAATATTATCTGTGCCGGCTGTTAATGACCCTCTGGTCCCAGCTCCGTTGTGCTCACTGTGGCCTGGGATTCAGCCGCCAGATGGACCACATTGGTTTGTTTACTTGAACAATTTACCCCCCACAATGTCACCTTTTTCCTTTTTTTTTTCCCCCACAGACCTCAGACTTAATTAAATTCTTTGACTGCCATTGTTCCTTTCGCTCATGCTAATCGGGTTTAGGCGAATAATTTGCGTAAAAGAATTTCCAGAAAATCAATTATTTACGAGCAAATGTAAAACAACACAACGCGATGGCTATTTGGTGCGGCACTGTCTAGTTTTAAAATGACCTCCGCCCTGCACTCTTTTTGTACACATGGATTATCTTGCTGATTCATGATTATGAGTAAAATGCAAATGCCCTCCTCTCCCCTCCCGGTGACTGAAACCCCAGGCCCCTTGCAGCGTAGTATTAAAGACCTCTAATCTTGTCTTTTAGTCAGCCGAAACCAGTGGCCAACAACATGAACGACACAATGCTCATGTCCTCCGGGGCACCCACTCCCACCAAAAGGTAAGCGCTACCTGTCCGCTGACGGTTCGACAGTTTTATGATTGTTACCTCCAGTCTTGTTGTTTTTTTTTTTTTAAATGCCGTATATTCCCCCTCGCTAAATGACTTTACCTGCTTTGCGTAGTGTAAATGATACGAACAGAGGAGCGAATTCGGGTTCAGATGCTGTTTCTGGCCGGTAATATAGATTTCGCGTCCGGGCAGCAAGCGTTCTGCTGTGGAGAAAAATCTGAAAAACCCTCACGTGAAGAACATGTGAACGCTCCAGTGCTGATTGGACTAAGAGATTATAATAGAACGGGAGTCTCAGTGCGTAAAACAGCACAGTAGAATAATTGTCCTCTGATTGTCTGCCTCAGTCGAAGGCCATCTCTGACTGTTGTTCACTCTCAAAAAACTGGAGCCCTCTGAGAACAAAAGTAAATAGACTGTATCATAAACAGAAATTGTCTTGAGGAGGAGGAGCAGTTTCCTCTTTTATTCGCATTGCCAAGATATGAAAGGTTGACAAAGTTTCTGAATGCAGCATTGACACTGTAAATATTTCATTTTTGTCAGCAGACTTTTGAAGAAGGCCTTTTTGTCTTTAACTGTCTCTAACATTTTCTTTCGCGTTTTATCAGAGCCTAAGCTGTAATAATGTATTTCAGTTTATAATTCTTAAAATTAACGGAATATATTCTAAAATCAGGCGAGGTGGTAATTGGCAAGAAATTTGTTGAAAGCGAACAAATGCTGAATAAAATGAGTCGAGTTGGCAAGAAAAATAAGAAAGAATTATCAGTTAAATGGACAGAAAATTGCAAAAAGTACTCACAGTTATAAAAGTGGTAGAAGTGAACCAGAAATGATCCAGAAATGACAAGAAATAACCCAAAAAATCATCAATACAAGTATAAATCAGCAGACAATTTCCTGGATTGCAGCAAGAATCAGCAAGCTTTTAGCCTTTTTACTCTGCGGGACATTTCCTGAAAATTAGCAGTAAGTGACAGAACAACGCACCAGAAATTGGCTGAACACTAGAAGCTCTCGCCTTGAAATTAGTCACAAAATTAACTCAAAATTAACCAATAATGAGAAGGAATCACAGTGTTTGTTTGTTTGTTGTTTTTACCATTTGTTTTGCTCATCCTTGAGCAGTTTCTATAGGTGACAATTTGCCATTTTTTGAGTGTGACATTCATTTACTAAAGTTAAAAAAATAAAAAAAAAGGTCTACACTGTTAGCCGCTCGTCACCGAGCGATAGGAAAAGCGGGTTGGTTATGAATTTGTAGGGCGCTAATGCTTCAGCTATAATATGTAGACTCTGTCCTGGAGGTCTGTGCACAATGTTACCTCTGAGTATCTTTCGATCACATCTTTCTGGCAATTCGTTGCGCAAGATGGAGCTGCTGGGAGACTCAGAGCGTCCCACAGCACATTTCGAGAGAAAAGACGTCACTGTCCAGCGATGAAAAGATGGATGAAGGATGTGCATGTCCGACGGCTTCCGGGATTACATGTGTGATTGAGAGGTTTTTTTGTGAGAACATAAAAGAAGCTTCAGTGAAGTGTGCGGATGTTGTGCTCCTCTGGTCGGCCTTATCATACAGCAGCTCACCAATGAGTCCAGGCAGCCAGCGAGAGTCATCTGAAGGGTAGAACACACTGCAAGAAATGTCGACAGCGTTCCCTTTTCTTAACCGATGAACCTAATATTGTGCTGTTCCAATCATAAGATGTGCCACAAGTTTGGAAGAATGTCTGTATCGACTGGGTTTTAAGTGCAGGGCGGCCACAATGACCTTATTCAGGTTTCTCGTCTTTTTCTGTACGCTTGAAAGTAAGACTCAATAAATTGATAGTGGATTAAGTTTCATGCATTTTGTGCAGCGCGGCCTTGTCTCCGCGGGGCTGACAGTATCGAGATTTGAGTTGCTTTGCGGGGAACTGACAAGGCAGGGACACCCGAGGCGGTAAATGAAGCCTGGCATCCAGACCTGTGGAGGTCGGGGAACGACATCACGTCCTGCGGCACGTTCGCTCTCCACTCCCGAGGCTTGTCTCACTGTGGCAGTAATCAAGTAGCCCGATAACCTTTTTCTTGACATTTGGCTCTGTGAGTCAGTGCCGCTCTGGGACGATGCGGTGCTCTGAGGATGCTGGTGCCTTCAGGGAGGGGTTATAACAACCACAAAGCTGCCATGTTTCCTGCAGAAATTGCACATTAAGCCACCGTGACCCTGCTGCAATAGGTTGTGTTGGTTGTTGGTGTTACTTATGGCTGGAGTGTTGAAAGAGGAGAGAAAGAGGGCTCTGCTTCACTCGGGCTTGAATAATTTTTGGATAGACACCAAGTACAACCGATAACTGTTATGTAACAATACCCCTTATTTCACATTATATTACATAATTCTATATCAAAACAAGAGTTAATGTCTTTTTTTGACCCCCTTTGTCTTAATTTTCCAAATGTATTTGCATATCACTTTCTAAATGCACCTGTCTGTTTTGAAAATCACTGACAAATAAGAAATTAAGAAGAAATATCTTAAAATGATCCAGAAATCGCCTTAAAATCAGTGACAAATTAGCAGATAACTTTCAAGAAATTAGACTGAATAGAAACAAGAATTTTTCAAGGAATTTGCAAGAAAAGACATTAAAATCAGACAATATGAGATGGAAATGATGACAAAATTAACTTAAACACAGCAAACTCATCTTAAAATCAGCAAAAGAATCACAGGGAAATTTGAAAAGAAATCACTTTGTATCAGAAGGACATTACCAAGAAATGAACATAAACATATCTAAAAATCATCAAGAAATTGGCAGTCAGTAATCAAAAAAATGAATTTGAAATCACTAAGAAATGACCTTAAGATGAGAATGAGATGAGAAATTACTTTGAAGCTGAAAAGAGGCCTAAAAATTGGGAATTGTCAGGAAATGAGCTCTAAGCAAGAAAATAAATAAGAATCGGCCGAAACATTAAGTTTAAATGAGAAACACTTGTGGGGGGAAACCCTTCGGTATACGTGTGTGTGTGTGTGTGTGTGTGTGTGTGTGTGTGTGTGTGTGTGTGTGTGTGTGTGTGTGTGTGTGTATGTAACTGCCATTGTACATCCCATAAGTCGCAAATTGTGTGATACATATCAATATTAATCCAATATAAAAACCGACCTTCAAATGTTGAAATAATATTTTTTTCTCACATTGCGCAGCACAAAGCTTTTCTCAGATATCATTGCGCGGCACAGACGGTCTCTCTCTGTCGCCTTTGGTTTCTAAATATTAATCGATTGTTATAATTATCCCAGTGGCCCGCCAGCTTTCACATGAAGGGTCTATGAGTCAAAGATGCCACCGCTGAATAATTCAAAGCTCCTCGTGGCGCTGCCTCGGCTCACGAGAAGCAGCACCAAAAATATACAACCCGCTAATGATTTTGAGCTCTCTGTCCAGAGTAAAAACTGGGAACTGTGTGTTGTGCTTCCAGCATCCGTCACAGTCTGCTCTCTGGTACTGTCTGCTCTGCTGACATGGCATCTGCTCCCACACCACCTACTTTCTCATTGACAATCGCTCACCGCGAGCTGGTCCTCCTGGGGTGGACCAGCACCGCGCAATTTATTAGCTGTTAGGCAGGAGATAAAGCTGTGTTGACCTTGATGAGTTTTTTTTGACCCCTCTTTGCTTCACTATAAAATAAACCGGACTTCCGCCGCGTCATCTCGAAGCAGTGCTTCAACATTATGAGCGGTCAATTTCTGTTTGGCTTTATGATTTTGATAGAAAATTATGCCTGGTTTATTTAAGTCATTAAAAAGGTTTTTTGGAATGACAAAAGCTTTCTTCAGTCATTGATTTGCTGTTGTGGGCCCCATTTTATCGCAGTTATTCATGTCATTTTTTTTCTTCTTTCATTTTATTAACATAATTTAATCAAATATTCTCACTCATTTTCATTACTGCTGAACATAAAATAGTAGCAGTTTTACAGACTACTAGCAGTTAAACAAGAAGTTATTAGGATGGTTATTATTTTATTATTCATTATGCCCCTTAACTCATTTTAATGATAATTTTTTGAGTGTGTCAGAGTAAAAGAACTAATGTGATTTTTATGAACTCGAGAAAAAGTGAACAAAAGGTAAGTTTTCCGTATCATAAATGCTTAAATATTTGAAAATGACCAGAGACAAAGTGAAACAGGCAAAAATAAAACTCCTTCACAAAATTTAAAACATAAATGAAAGACATGTTCCTGTTTTTGATCCCGACGGGGGGCCTTTTTTGTGTGGAGTGCATGTTCTCCCCCGAGTCTGCGTGGGTTTCATCAAGGTTCTCCGGTTTCCTTCCACAGTCCAATAACATGCCGTTGGTTCATTGCAGACCCCCTGATCGCCCAGATATGCGAATTAAAGAGTGGGTGGTTGTTTGTCTCGATATGTGGCCCCGGCGACCGGTCCAGGGTGAACCCCGCCTCTCGCCCAATGACAGCTGGGATAGGCTCCGGCAACCCCGCGACCCTGAGCGAAGGATAGGCTTTACAGATAAGGAGCGAATAAATGAAAGACGGACGATTGTATTGAAGTAAAAAGTCTTCAATAACATCAGATAATATAAGTTAAGTGGATTGAAATAGACCAAAGTGTGATTGATGTTTCTTGAATGTTTGCGCTGCCCTCAAGCTTTGAGGGAATGAAAAAGCTCCCATCTTGTTTGACCGGATCGAATACTTCTGTGACACATCGAGCGCAGAACCATCAGTGGTCCCACATGAGAGATGTTCATTTGATTGTTGTGCCCAAAATATGGCTGCAGCGCCACCTCGAATGAAGCGCAGCTAAGACGACTGTCAACATTGGCAACTGACATCGATGTGTTTATTTTCGTAAATTCACCACCACCTCACAAATTCATTACACGTGCAGAAGGGACAACATATTGGTGGAGCGTCTATTTACATTCATACGTTCATCGCACTGATCTGATGATAATTCCGCAGATAACCCTGCAAACCCCATTGCCCACAACGAAATGAGCAGCTCCTGGAAAGGAATGGAGCCATAAGACCCATCTCCCTTCAAAGTGAAATAAATCCCATCACAACAAACCGGACCCTCCCCGGTCCATCACAGACTGAAGTGTTTGAAGTCACACTTGCTCAGTGGCGCATCCTTCATTCAGGTGGAGCTTATAAATAAAGCGGCAAGCTTCAGGACAAACATCCCTGTCTCAAGGGGAAATGGAAACCTTTTTTATAAGTTTGGTTTTTTAGAAGTTGCGCTTCACAAACTCCTGACCAAGAAGGCAGCGGGTACAAATATGTCTCGGTAAATGTGCAAAACAGAGGAATGTAGCGTATTTGATTTGTTCGGTTTGGACAAAGCAACGTGCTGGGGAGGTTTAGGAAAATGCTATGATTGGCGATATCATTGTTTAAGCAAAGCAGCCATACTCGTCCCACTGATTTCACACAGCCAATATAACAAATAGAAGAACGGTAATGCTTATACATTTTTTTTCTTTTGTTTCTGTTCAGTTGATCCAGTACTCAGACAGATTTGCTCATGTAGTGTACGTGTCCAGTTTACAACCCACATACATCCTGCTTGTTAAACACCGGCCATGCCGAGGAAAAAAAAAAAAAATCACGACTAAATCGTTACAGCAAGAAAATTGCCCCTGCCCGAGTTCTGCAGGTGACAGTAAGGAAGTGGCTGCTCTCAGTTGATGGCAATATCTTCCCTCTGTGAATTAGTGTCCCCTTCAGGAAATATTGTTGAACACTGAAGCAGCAAAACTGCAAATTGTTATAGACTTGACAAGTCCGAGGAAACTCTCTGGGGAATAACAATAATCAAATTTTGTACTCCAGAAATAGCTTTGAGTCAGATGAGCGAGACACACAAATGAGAACCCCTGGGCGCCGCATTCTTGTCTCGGTGCCCGAATAATTTGTCATTTATCTGATTTGAACATATTAAGCACAGCCCAAAGACACTTTATGTTTTGCACTTTTGACCTATCGCTATAGATGGCTGAGAGCTTGGGAGGCAGTATCATGAGATGATTGTTTGCTATTTCAACCCCCCCCTCTACTCGTATCATTGAATCAGACCACAATGTCCAATGATATCGAAAGGGGCTAAACCTTAACATTTTTGCAAGGCCACTAAGTACCATGGTCTTCATGCTCTGACCTCAAAGCTGTCACGTTTCGATCAAACGGAGAGGAATAAAAGCATCGTCGTGCAGACAGATCCTAGTTTAGACCGGCCGGAAGGAGCTCGACAGGTATTTGTCTAAAACCTGGCCAAGAACAGTATTGCTGCCCAAAGAATGAGGAACCTTTTTCACGAGTCGTGTGAATGACCTCGGATTATTTTCCCCCCTGGCGTCGAAGGATCGGCAAAGTATTACAGGGTTACAAAAGCGCATGAAACTGGACAAACTCAGGTCTTGATAATTTAACACCTCTGCCAACTATCTTCGTAGAGAGCTCACACAGTGTCTCTCTGTGCAGATTACAAAATAAAACGAGACCTTTCGGTTTTTTGAATGCCGTAAAGATACTTTCAATGAACAATCAGTGCTCATTGTTGAAGAAAATGTTGAGGATGAACGGAGCCAGATGGCACGAGCAGGGGTTTCTAAGTGTAAATGCAGATTTTTCTTATCTTATAAAAGTAAGCAGGTGCTCCAGAAAACAAAAACTGGCACTGGGTATCAAAGCTCGTAGCGTGTCACAATAAAGACTTGTAATTGAGGTCCGTATGTATGACGGGTCTGTTCCTCTGGCGACCCCAGCAGCCATTGGCTTATACTGACAGAATAATAACCTTAATCTCACCAGAAAGGTCTGGCTCGGTTTTGGCTTTTCGACCTGAGGATAAATCTGTGTATTCTTAAAAGCGTTCCACTTTCTTGACAGTGTTGAAATTTCCTTCAAAACACACGCTTTGATATGCTGGTGAATGTTTTCGTCATAGATCAAATGAATTTTTCTCCAGACAGGTGATCTTGAAATAAGTTGTGTGCTTCAGGATATCACTGGGAAAAAAAAAAAACCCAACCTTGGAACAAGCGAGGCTTCGTTGCAGCTGGAGAAGTCAAAGTAATCTCCTCACTCCACCATGTTTTATCTTTTTTTTCCCCGATATGTTTTTAGTTTTATGCCCCCCCCCCCCCCCCCCGCCTTCTTTTAGGGTTTTTTTTTCGCTGGCTTTGGGTGTATATGAGGTAAGCCAAGGCTGCAGGGACTTCAGTTGGTGACTGATTTTGCTTGCTCTCTCGCCATCCTTTCGGGAGGCTATGAACACGGCACCATTTCAGCTCTTCCTAACTTCTCATTGTGGAACGCTCGCCAAGCTCGGCAGCATATGTCCCATCATGTGTCCACGCCATATGCCACACCCGTGATCATTTAATGTTTCATGCCTATTTGACATTTCTAGTCTAATGAAATGGCCAGAATGTGCTCTGGCGCCCTCCCAAAATGATTCTTATGAGCAATTATATCAGACTGCATGTTGACGCTGGGGTGATCGCCAAGTGTCACACATTAAGGTCACGCCGGTTTAAGGTTGTGTGTCATGAAAGTTCTTTTACATAATCATTTTAATGTATCCGTCCGTCTTTTTTTCTTGTGCAGTGTTTTGGAGAGTCCCAGTCGGCTAGATGAAGAGCACCGCCTCATCGCTCGCTACGCCGCCCGCTTGGCAGCAGAGGCAGGCAACTCCGCAGTGAGTGGCTCGCAGGACGCCCGTCAACCTGCATCTCACATCAAATCCTTTGACAGTTTATGGTTAGGCTCCTCTTCGCGACTGCAGAACGGAAATGTCGCTTTCTCCTGCAAACCAAGTAGTCCCAGAAGACAAACGAGTCAAGGTGAAGTTAGGGATTCTCTTTTCGCGGATGCTCGGAAGTGTTTTTTGTTCGCTTTCGCCAGGAGTTAGACGAGCGAATCGACAACACTGCGATGTCTGGGCGTTGAGAATGAGGCAACATTTGGCAGCCTGTTGACGCAGTTTGGCATTGAGGACGGAAACGGAGAGGGATTGCGAGCTCGGCTATGTCTGCATTTTAGAAAATCCATTTACAAGCATCTCTAAAGGTCATTATAGACTTGTTAGCCCTCCTTGAAGGTTGTGCTCGGCATTGCTTCTTGCAGTGTCATCCTGACTTTTTGTGCAAATTGTAAAATGGAAAAACAACTTTCATATGTGGACTTAAAAGGTTTCTTTTTTTTCTTACGGAAGCCTGCAGAGCCAAGTGAGGGGTTATTATTGGCTGTCTTTTGTCAGTCTTAGTAGTTCTCACTCTCAATTCATTCATTCACTTTGTTCGCCTTTTCCTCTTGTCAAGAAAGTCAAGGCATGAGACTTTCCTATTTTTCAGGATAAAGTGTTGTCTTTTGCAAAATGAAAAAATGAGGTCGGTATGGTTCCACATCTTGCCTTCAGTATGAGCTCACTTTTAAATCCCTCTACATATTGGATGAATAACATTAAATAGCAGTTGGAACACACATAATAATATTGCATAGTGTAATATTATTACAGGACAATTTCCCCATGGAGTCTAAATGTGATATCAGTTTTAGGGGTTTTATTTAGAATTCAGGGTTTCTTAATCACCATCCGCTGACAAAATTATCCTGAACCCTGTGTCTGTTTCCTAGTGAAAGAGTTCAACTTAGATTTGAGATGCAAAATCACAGATTTTTTTTTAATACAGGCAAAATTAAACATCTAATTACTTCCGCCCCTTTTAAATGAGAAACAGTTTGTTGATATCCTTGAAACCAGGATGAAAACTAAAGTCTCTTGAAACCCTCGAACCTGCCTGCAAATTTTATGTTCACATGCAGACGTAATTTTTTTCGAGTTAAGAATTGCATTGAGAGAAAGGAGAATGGAAACAGTCCCCTGCTCTGACTGTCAGCAAGAAAGTGACTTCCTGAATTTTTTTTTTTTTTTTTTTAAGGCAATGACAGAAGGGTTATATGGATTTGTACTTCGCGGCCTGATTCTTACATCGGGGGATAAAATAAATCCGCCATGAGCTGAAATACCTCTCTGTTTGTCACCAACATAATAAGTCTCCAGCAGAGTGTCATTACTGCTCCCTGTTGTCGGATGGAAGCTGCTGGTGTCTGACATTTGTTCACCCAGCAACACTAATGTGTGTCTATAATCTTGGGCTATTTTGTTTGTTTGCTTGTTTTTCAGCAGCAGTGTCCTCCAACTGATTTGAGTTTTAATTTTGATGCCAATAAACAACAGAGACAGCTGATTGCGGAGCTGGAGAACAAAAACAGGTACCGTTTGTCTGTTTACATTTTAAACAAATCCCTGCCTTAATTTTAAGCCTTGATATCTTGGATTTCACTGCTCTCACAGAAACAGCAGCTGCACTTAGTTTGCACATTGAGGTTCAAATAAAGAAAAGGCTTCAAGGCTACGATACTGAACGCAGAAATAGCTCTATCTTCAATGCCTCAGACCACTTAAATACACATTTTGAACAAACACAACAAGAACCAGCAGCTTCTTGAATGAGAGGTTTTATGCTTTTGTATTTATGGGGGGGGGGGATTCACCTGTTTGACATGATCTCTATAGTGAGACAAGAAGATAATGACACTGCCCTTTGCCTGCAGTGGGAGTGCGCACATCTGCCTCCTGTTAATTAGAATAATACAATAAATGCTTGCCTGTGGCAATGCTCGCCTGCTTTCTGTCAAAGGCCATCAAATACTCATTCCAAAAGCCCCCTGTATTTTACATGTCCGCTTCGTGAACTGATTGCCCACCACAGTACAGAATAGTGATCTGAAAGTGAAAGACATTTTGATTTTCAAAGCAAGTCAGAACGACTCTCTGGACAAACTGGCCGGTGCAGGGCTCGCCTGTGACAAGCATCAGCTCACCGGGGTCTGACTGCACAATTTCGCTGAAGTCACAACGTCGTAGGTCACTTTGTTACAAAAAATAATTTCCTGCCTTGACATATCTATATGAAAAGGTTAAAATAGGCGGAAATACTTGAAATACTCAGCTTATTTTAGTCCCCCAACAAAGGTTGGAACTCCGCTCGTTTTCAAAGTCAACAAATTTTAAAACCAACTCTATAATTCCTCGAAGCAGCCAATTTTTAGTCAACCGAAATCTTAACTTAAAAATTACCCCTCGTGTTTTTGACATAAATTTATAGGACCATATATCTTTTATTTTGCAGGGTTTGAAGGTTCAGGGTTCAAATGAATCGATCGCAAAAAAAACATCTCATCGACAAATCACATCGTGGAACCTGATATGCTTCGTTGTTGTTTTCCAACGGTTTATTTTATCGACAGAAATGTACAAGGTAAAGGAGGGCTCGGTTTTCTCAAAGGATGTCAGAGGTTGGATGTAGTCATTCATCACAGTCCGTCCACTGGAGGGCAGTCCCAGAACATTTCGGAAAAAAAAAACCTCCCGGTGGCCACTGTGGAATACAAAGAACAAGTGAGATCAGCAGTTGCTTTCATTGTACAAGCTTCCTGGGAGTTGAATAGACCCTCTGAATAAAGTTATAATGAATCTGTCGGTGATGAGTGTTTCTGGAGGCTAGTAAAATGTTAGCCTCGATTTCATGCCAGTCAGATTCTGAGAAACCAGCCCTTCATGAGTGTCCAAGGATAGGATAGGATGAAGAACAACGTTGCTTCAGCGAAACGTGCCACAGTAAAATAGACAGCACCAAGCCTGCTTCAGAGACTGAAAGTGTCCGTCCAGTTGGGCCTCTGAGAATAAATTGCTTTCAAGTAATTATGTAAAATCCCGGAATTGAAAATCAAGGCTGCTGGAGGAGCAGAAGGTTTCTTACACCTTCCTGATGAGTAGTTGGACCAGGAGCTTTTCCCTCCTGCCAGGAGTGAGCGGCTGCAGGATGGTCACTCCTCCTGCAAGCGGCCTGAAGCCCCTTGTAAAAGAAATGATTGAAGTCTAGACACAAAACTTATTGTACCTCCGGTACAATGTGTTGATTTAGGAGTTTATTTCCCAGCATATTAAAGTGTTTCCAGTAGATTGATTCTGACTTGATAAAGTACAACGTGATGTCAGTGACATAAGTCATCTACATTATCTGAAATAAAATAACACAGAAAGCAGAAATTCCGTCTTCTCGATACTCCCCATTTTGCAAGAAATACTTTTGACGATCCTCACTCTGGATTCCCGGAGCTGATCCAGATATTTGAAAGACACAAAATTCTTATATCGATAAATCAGCTTCTTTGTATGTTAAATTTCAGTGATCGAGGTGCATATACATGCTCACCTCATTCGTGACAAATGCAAATGCTGTCATGCCCAAACTGCAAACTGCACTGGATGTCAATTCAATCTCAACATAATAAACATACCTGTCACCATAAATGTGAAATTTAATGCTGAATCAACATCAAAAGCACATACTATGAAACTTAAAGGTTAAAATCCCCCATTAGAGGGACAAAACTAATGTAATAGCAACATCTCACTCCATAAAATGACATGTTCAACTTCGGTTCACCGACAACACAACTTAAAAAGCGAGGAAAGTTTTCACACCAATCAACGGATATGACAGAGGACTTGCTATCGAGCGCTAGACTTGACCTTTTTGGACGTAGGTCATTCCCCTTAGTATTTTATACCCTGGTATTATGTCCTCCACTAAAGTGCTGACTTTGTGATGGCTAACTGCTTGACCGATGCAGGGAGATCCTTCAGGAGATTCAGAGGCTGCGACTCGAGCACGAACAGGCGTCTCAGCCAACACCAGAAAAGGCCCAGCAGAATCCAACGCTCCTGACTGAACTGCGGCTCCTCAGGTATGATGATGATGATGATGGCATGTCACGACAAGGCGGAATAGTTGCACATCTGGACAAACAGGAAGCAACATCCTAACCTGAGAAGATGTGTCACAGCACTTTATTTTGAATAAACCTCTGTGTGAGTTGTTTTGCGCAAATAATGACGGTTGAAGTTGCAGCTTAGCCCCCGTTTATTAAATCTGTTAAAACAAATTTGCATGAATGGCATTGATTATATCCCACCATTTGGGAAATATTGTTAAATTCTAACTGGAGTTTTTTAAAAATTCTTGCAAAGCTATTTTCAGCTATTGTCTTGATTTTGGATGGATGAATTCCATCAAATTGTCAAGGCAATGTAATAATTCCTTTGTCAGTTTTGTATCACAGCTTCTGATTTTAATCTTAAGAATCCATGATGTGAGCCCCACCCGTCGAACGCATTAGAAAGGAGAGGAACATAAATAAGTTTCAATCCCAGGATGTTATGTTTTACCCGGTTAGTGTTTCCTAATTTATTACCCAAAACATTTTTGTATGTGACTGAGCTAACTGTACCATTTGGATCAACAATGAAGGCCGGCATCATCAAATGACATCGCCAGATATGTTAAATGACATATAATGTTTTTCCCATGCAAGTAGATGCTGTGTGAATAGAATAAATCCCAACAGATGGAACAACATGACTCGTAACATTTAAATCACGCATTCAATTAGGAATTGACACCAGGATGTAATTGAAAATTTAAAATCTGTATTAAAAACTCTCACTGGACTGATTTCAAAATTCACACTATCCAAAGCAGTGATTAAGAGCAGAGTAGGGATGTGCTCCGTTGGAAAATACAAAAGTAAAGTCAACTTTAAGGTAGGTAAAGTGTTGCCTGTCGCTTCACATTGATACCGGCAAAGCAAAAACAAAAACGTATGTGGCTGCAAACAACTGACATTCATAAGAGACATCTTAAAGAAATCCCCTTTAAGAAATCCACACACACGGTTAAGCTTTTTCTCTTTTTTTAAGTTTTTTTTCCTGACCTTTTCGAGGTGCAATTTGCACTGTGAACACTGGGAGGTAGTGAGAGGCCTCTCCCAACATATGGCCAGGTCTGCACATTTATGGGGTGTACTGTAAAGAGCTTTGTCCCAAACTAATGATGACATTAAAAGTTATTTGATGTTGAAGGCATTGACCCACAGTAATGATCGAGTGCAATATAATCATACCGAGCCCAACTGTCGTTTCATTTTCATTGCAAGCTTTCATACTAAAATGTACCGGAGACATATTCAAACATTAAAACTGTAACGTAAAGAATAAATAAAGTTCATGTTCACGAAAGTATGCAGACGTGCAAAAAGGGACTCTGACATGCCACCAAATTAAATTGAACCCACGAGCAGTGCAACGAGGAGCTGGAAAACATGTATTATATCACTGAACATTGTGTCTTGCCTGCAACTGTCAACTTTAATTTAGGTGCCTTAAGGCAAACCAGGACTACTGTTTAACCCAATTACCAACAGGCAAGTTGTGATTTACTACACAAAGACTTTTTTTATTGTGACTTGTTTCACCTGTCAAAATCCATGCCTTTAATTACAAGCACATGCCTGAACATGCACGGGCCTTGTGGGCAAAATCTTCAGCAAATGGCGGGACACGGCCATCATTGTGCACGTTTCCTCCGTGAAACTGTGGTGACGCTTCAGCCCGAAAGAGTGGCACAGCAGCAAAATCATCGATCAACGTTTTGTGTTTTTTCTGTCTCTTCTGTCGTAGACACAGGAAGGACGAGCTGGAGAGGCGCATGTCCGCTTTGCAGGAGAGCCGACGGGAACTGATGGTGCAGTTGGAGGGACTGATGAGGCTTCTGAAGGTAGACTGATCACCTGCTTCATTGGGACAAAAAAGAAATCCATCAGATCTCGAGACCACAACAGAGGATAATTAAGCAAACCGTGTTCAAGAGTTGACACCCACGATTGGTTTTAACAGCTTGGCAGCATGTTTTCATGAACTGAAATGTGGGTATGTTCGATTAGTTTCAGATCAGGACGAATCCAAAGCTATGTCAGTGCACCATATGTTCCATGTAGAAATCTCTTTCTTCACCCTTCTCTGCTTTAATTATGTTGCGTTCTCTCTCTTCTTGCCTCTGCTGGCTGATAGGACGAGGAGCAGAAGCAGGCCGTAAGTTTTCCTTAATTGAATTTGCGATGCTCGATACCTGGCAGCGCTTAGTGTAGCACTGCTAAACAGGCCTCCCAATACACGTCTTTAAAATTCATTTCAAGAGGGTTGTTAGGACTGATGAGGGGATTCCAACATGTAACTGGATTTAAATGATGTAGTCGTCCGTATGGCTGGGCAACAGGGGGAAAATTTAAAAGATGATATTCGGAAGCGTGTTTCTCACCACTAATAAAGAAAATCTGGACTGTCACGGCTCATATACGCAACACCCACTAAACAAAACAGTATTTGTTATGGCTTGCAGAGTGAAGTTGTCGCTAATTCTTAGGCCTATGGGTGGCAATATGTTGAATTTAACAAAGATATCTTATATCTAACAGGGCAGCATAGTGGCGCAGAGTTTGTATGTCCTCCTTGTGTCTGCGTGGGGTAGATTTACTCTGGGTTCTCCGGTTTCCTCCCTAACCTGCAAACATGCAGTAGATTCACTGGAGATCCTCGGCGTGTGAGTGGCTGAGGCTCTCTAGATCACGCTGTGATCGGCAGGCGACCGGTCAACGCTGTGCCCTGCCTGTTTGTCATTGTCAGCTATTTTCTCGCTGGTTTTGTCTCTGTAGTATAGCAAAGTCCTTGCTAATGTGGGGTGGGTGAGGGTTCAGGGGGGGTCATTAGCCACACTATTGCCAGTGTTTGGCTGACGACGAGTAAAATTGTTCACTACAGTTTTTATAATAAGAAGCAATTCCGCAGTACAATATCGTCGCAGTGAAACGAAATTAGATTCATAACGCCCAGCCCTCTGCAGCTCCTGGTCAGCACTCAAACCACAGGCATCAGAGCCAGGTTGTGTAGGTTCAAACAAGTTGAGAGAACTGTGACCTGCTCCTTTCATCGGCTCTAACAACCTCCCTTCTAAACGTGACTGCAGTCTGGCTGGCCATCTGCTGCCTGGCTGCCAGCCACCATTCTGGGCCTGCACGAGTCCCAGAGAGTCACAGTGATCCTTTTTCTGTGAGATCCAGCCCCCCGACTCAGCTCAGGCCACAACCACTGAACCACACATGCTTCTCATAACCGCCTCGGCAGCGTAAAGGTGGAGCATAGAGACATATTCTAAAGCCAGGCAGGATATGATGACCAGAAGGCTTTTCTTGCCTTTTAAGCATTGTTTTTGTTTGTTCCTGCTTGAAGGCTTAAGTTCTTCTGAGCACATCTGTGTTTGTGTTTGTTTTTAGAAGTCACATTTCGAACCAAAAAGGTCATTACATCTTAAAGCTGCAATCTGTGACAGCGATACGGCATCGCAGATGTTCCCCAATAAGCTTTATTTATCCAGAGATTATAAACGATATCAGGAATTTTCTCGCTTATGTCTAGATCCAAAGTTTTGGCAAGTCAAAAGCAACAAATATTGAATGCTGTTTAATATTTTTGCACGGTAGACGTTTTCCTAATTGCACTTTGCCCCTATCCCAAGTGCATATCTATAAATAATGTAAGAAGCACATTCTTTCAGTGAAAGTATGTTTATTTGAAGATGAAAACAGAGATGACACCTCGGTCATAAACATCCTTCCTGCTTTCCTAAAATTATTATCAGGCTTTAGTCATAAATGGTTACACTGTTGGTGCAGTGCAGCATTAATATTTCACAAATTGTTTTCTGGGAAAATGCTGTATAAAAATTTCATAAAATCATTAAACGACGAAAAAATAAATACATTAATTTAAAAAAACAAAACAAGAACGTAAGACATTACCTAATCATTACCCTGATTTCATGAAAATAATATAGAAATTCCTCAGGATTTCACTTAAATTTTGTCAACAAATCAGTTTAAATCATGAGGAAGTGAACCGAATATCACTAAGAAGTTACATGAATTTTGGAATAAAATATACCCTGGGATAAATCACACAAAAACCTGCAATAAAGTCAATCCAAGTGAGCATTCCATTCAGAAGCTGTTCAGTAATTCTGCGTGATCTGTCGAATCTGGACGGAGCCTGCCTTTACGAACTCTGTCACAAAGTGTGGAGCTGTAAAAAAGATGCACCATAATCATCTGCATTTTTCTCTGACATGTGTGAGTACACCGACGCAAATAGTTGAGAAGTCATTTTGATTCCACCTTTATTATCCTCCACGACTGCATGCTACAGTTTGCAAATGCAATGTACCCATCAAACCTTTTAGTACATTGTTAACAAGTTTGCCACAATGAACTTAGGGAGAACATGGAGCACGCTATGACTTCATAAGCGTCGCTTGCACTTTGATTACGTTTCAGCCCTCGAGGCCGTGTTCCAGATCGGCTATCACAGTAAACGCCGCCAGTTCAGCTCTGAGATGCCTTGTTGTTAGAAAGGAATTATTCAAGCCATGGTCACCAAGTAATCATTGGGGAATGTTGGGATCACACTATTGTGGCGAGCCGGGGTTTCGCAAAATGGGGTCAAGGATGGATCGCTCATAGGATAATGCTCTTTAGAATAGGAGTTTTCATTCAGCAACCAACCAATAGGGAAAACCCAAGGGGCGGCATTTCACGACACCAAAGGTTACACGAAGGGTGCATCCCTCCATTTTGACAACTAACGGTGTAGGTTTGTGTAACACAACTGCAACAGCATTGTACAACTATTCACATGACGGAGTTCTCTATCCCAGAACCATGAGAGGCTCCCAAAGGTCCCTGTAGCTGCAAAGGATTCGGAGGTTCCGCCGGCCAGTCTTCCCACGACACGCTGCGCTATACAGAATGCAGTCTGAACACGATTAAAACAAAGACCAACATCAGAAATAGAAATCAAACAACATTCTCCGGCACTATTATATACTGGCGAAATAGAAAAGAAAATCAATGATTATAGAAGTTAAAAAATAGCCGATGCTGTGAACGGTCGCAAAGTATTCGAAATATTGGCATTTTGGATTACAATTGGTGCTAGTGTGCTACTGGACAATAATGGGCGTGTGATAACAAGTTCCTGTTGCCTCAGATTATCTCTGTCTCGAGTCAACTTAGATTGAGAGTCAGATTCAGAAGACTTTATCGCCCATTGCAGCACAGCATCGGAAATTCATCCATGGCGTTGCTCAGTGTATACAAGTAAACAAAATATAGAAACAGCTGTATGAACATTAGGACATAGCATAAGAACATTACACTATCACATAGACAATCAATAGCAGTACTTAAAATATTGTATAAAAATGCAAGAAGCGTTTTTGACCATTTTAATTATTTCTTTGATTCTGTTATTATTTCTGTTTTCACTTCATGTTAGCTTGCAATATTGGCTGCTCTCTAATACGTTCACATTTCTCTAAAACACGGGTTACTTCTTGTCCAAATCCATTAACTTAACTGCGAATAAGGGGGATGCATCAAACTGAAATCCAGTATCACTTTATTTTTACCCTCCCTTTTTCTTTTTCTTTCTCCAGCATCTCAAAATGCAGATTCTGCGTTCTTGGCCCCGTCGGTAGTTCTTCCCATCGCGCTTTTAATCAGTGTCCAGTTTCTTTGCTATCAGACAAAACTGAGAAACCCTCACGCATTACCAAGTCAGTTTAGAGCCCCGATGGGTTTTGCACAATAATTATCTCTAGCTAGAGATTTGCAAGTGTAAAATATCCAGCTTGCAGTCTCAAAATCAGATAATCCTGTTGTACATGCATTTACAAGAAAACCCCACAGCTGAATAGCACAAAGAAGAAAAAAGAATGCCCAACTATAAGCTAAAAATCTTTTTACAACCATGCCAAACTATACGAGTCGAATAATTTCCAGATGACAAAGAAAATGTTGTCTTTTTTTGCAGTCCCAGTCTGGAGGCTCCCCCCATTCCTCCCCCAGTCACGGTGCAGGCTGCTCCATGCCCATGCCCATACGCTCCACCTCGGCCGGGTCCACCCCAACTCACACGCCGCAGGACTGCCTGGCCGGGGTGGGAGGGGACGTGCTGGAGGCCTTCGCTCAGGGTGGGCATACCAACACAAGAAAACACATGATAAAACTCAAATACAGCGTGAAGTGTTGTATTTCCTCTGCGGTAGTTTTAGGTCCATGTGTTTAATGCAGTCTGAAAACTGTTTCTAAGGTGTACCTAGAAATCTCCGGAATGATCTACTAGTTGCTGCTGACTCAATTACAAACACCATGTCGTCGTTGGTGAAAGAGCTCCACTCAGGTTAGCGAATTTTATCTATTTATTTTCCAAACGATTAGCTACGGGATCTTGTTCGACCAGTTTTACGGTTCTTATGTGCGACCCTAATGCCTCCACACTGAAATTTGGGGGTTTATTTTTGCAGTAGATGACGGAGGGGAGGAAGAGGACACTAACATGAGGAATGGCGGGGACAGAGGTAAGTCCAGTTTTGTTTTCACTGGCATGCGTTTTTGTTTTTTAATTGTTGTTTTTTATTCATTTATTTGTTTTTTTATTAAATAGCCATGCTACGGTCATGCTTCATAGTGTATGGGAGACTGAAGGCAGAACTGTTTTTCTTGATCAGAAAGATTGGCCATGTCAATGAACATGCAACATTTCCCTTCTTTTTTCAGCCGAAGCAGAATGAACAGCAAAAAGTAGGAATTATAATTGATTACATTTTGCATAAATATCCAATTTGGAAGCCAACAGCGGTCAGGATCGTTATAATTTCATTCTCTCCTCTTTTGTCACGATAACATGAGATGTAACCGATTTAATGAGACATCTAATGGCAATTTTAATTATCCCATTATGTCAAGAAACTGTTATCTTAAGATAATGAGATAATTAAATTGAAACCCCAACATAACAAATTTAATATCCTGGTTGTAATTGTCTCACAATTGTTACAAGGATGAGATAAAATGATTGCGACCACGGCCACTCTCAGCTTCCATGTTCCCAATTTTTGTATACATGAGAAACAAATTGCCTCAGGTACCTTTATTTTGGAATTTATAAGCTAATTATAAAAGTAGTTTTTAGGGTTATTATTTATGAAAATGATCATGGCTGCAGCTATAAACATTTGCACGAAAATGTTACATATTTTGCTTTTTGCAACGGGCT
>CAAKHD010013732.1:168816-198816 GCA_901007705.1 Fistularia tabacaria | reverse complement strand
TACTCCGGATGAAATGCGGTGGCAATGTCCTTTATGAGAAGTCACTGCCCGAAGACGAGCTCTGTGGTGATAAAATATATAAGGGTTTCATTCCAGAAGCATAAAACAGAATTTAAGTGGCCACATTAAAGAAAAATGATGTTGCAAAAAAAGTTGGGGAGAAAAAAAAGGTTTTATGCGAATAAAATATCATGAGAACAGAAAGTCCGAATTTAACCGGAATAAATTTATAATGTTATGAGATGAAGTCGTAATTTTAGGATACTTGTTGTTATAGAATGGAAATGTGGAGGAAAGAATTCATCTTTTGATTCATCAACATATCTGCATAATACAGCAGGTAGTTTTTTAGTGCGTAAAGCTAAACCTTAACGCTTGATATTCTGCATCGTCTCGTCTTGAAACTCTTATGACTTTACGCTGATTAAATGTATGCCTTTTGTCCGAACTCATTAAATTAAGACTTCATTCTCAACAGTTACCTCCAAAACAGTTTTTTTTTTTTTGCTTCGGTCTAATTTCTTTACCTAGCTATTTTAACAACGTTTAGAATTTTCTCTTGATTATGAATATTCTCTAAATATTACGACTTTACAACTGTTCTCAGTGGCTTCGTATTTTCCTTAATGTGGCCCTGATCCTGGACTACGTCCCGCCGCAAAGTTGTGTGTCCAAAAATCAGCTCTTCCACTTGATTTTGCAAGTCAAAATAAATCCTTCAAAAAAAGTAATTATACCCCCCACGTCGCCTCTCCAGGTGTCACCTTTTGGAAATAAACTCTTTAAGAAATCGTGATGGAACGCTGCATTAGGAATGTGGATCACAAGAAGCCGAGACCTTCCTTTTTAATGTTCTGAAGTGCTATTTGGTGAAGCATGTTGGATATAGTTTGTATGTGTGTGAAATTGCGTGGGTCACAGAGGTTGCCATCCACCAGAGAGGGTGTTTACTTACCTTTTACTGTTTGTTATTTTTCTCTTTTTCCTGCTTGGGTTTTATTAATGCGATCTGAGAAAACGTTGAAACGAAGTCGTTCGGTTTCAAAAAGGCCCGGATGGCGAGTCTAATGGAACCGAACCACAAAGCTGTCCAATGAGCTTCAGGCGTCTCTTCACTGTGTCGAGAAAAAAAGAAAACTTAAGAGAGGCGCCTCTTTTATCGCCAACCTAAATGTGATGTTGCATTCATTTCCGTCGCGCTTCGTCGTCTTAACTGTCCCCTTTTCTGGTTTACAGCATCGATGGATTCGAAGTCACCGTAACGAAGCGACTAACATGCACGCTCACGCTCCGGTTCCGCAGACACCCTGATACTATTTATAGAAAGCAGGGATGATTCTAAAATTTAAAAAATGAAGTTCACTAAGAGTGCGACCACAAGTTGACCTCGAGGTTCAGACTTTATTAAAATATTTCGGTAAAAACACAGAGTACTGGACCCCCTCTGCCCCTCTCTATTTCATTGAAATTTCTTTTTTGAGATTTCAGTTTGTGCCTGTAGCTGTTTTGTAAAGTGATGTACAGAGTAACCATCCAGTTAAAATTTATCTATCAGCCATTTTGTCAGCGTTTCAGTCTGTGACTTTGTAGGGGTTTTATTTATTTCTCGTATTCCGGGGAAAACTTGCGCTCGGCCTTTACATTTGTGCCAAACTGTTTGAAGACATTGTGCGTCATACAAAGTTACAGGTATATAATCCAAGTATATCTGCGTTGGTATGTTGTTGTTGCCCATTGTTTAATCAAAGAATGTCTGGACTCGCTCATATTTCAAGACCTTTCATTTAATATATAAGACACATTCCAAATTCCAGTTGTTAGCTTCTGTTGCAGAGTTCAGTGTTACGCCCCCCCCCTTCCCTCCAATAAATAAATCAGCGGGTCATCAATGTGCATACATTGTGATTCTTTTATTGTTTGCAGAAAGACAATGTGCTAAAATGACAACGCCCTGCTGATGTTATTTATCTATGTATGTGTTCTGTACGGTCGCGCTTATGGTACACATTTGTTGTTTACATTTGTTTCTCATGTTTATTTCAAAGAAAAGCACATTCGTTTTACGTCACAGATCCACTGTCTTTTGTAAATAAAATCAAATGTGAGATATATTAAAATAATTTAAAATATTGCTGTGTGTTGTAATTTTTTTTATATATATTTTTCGGTCAAATATTAACCTTCTTCATCAGCACCATTATTTATTTAGAAATGTTGTCCTCCCCCATATAGTTGATTTCAGTCTCCCTGTTTTTTACTGTAATTCCATGATTTCCAAAAGTCTTTACTTTGAATATGATTTCTTTCTATTTTATAAACCATTATTGGATTCTCACAAACAATTCATCGTCATTTAGTAAACAAACAACAACCTAGATGAGGGAGACCTATTATGAGCCTTGATAAAAATGTCAGTATTGATGAAATAGGTTAATGTAAGGAAATATATGGGAAATATTTAAGGGGTTAAATTTAATTTTTGGTCCTTATAACTTAATATAATAATAGAGACTCACAATTTAATATAATAATTATATTTCCTCTCTCCCACTGCCTTTGTCTTCGGTTCTTGTTTTGTTTGCGGGCATTGGTGTACCTGATACCCCCTTTTCATTTTAATTCTACCCCCCACACACACACACCCCTCAATAAACCAGCTAATTTTGCTGCAGGCAGCCTGCATCGAAACCGGTGCAGATAACAAGGTGTCAGAGAGCTACATTTACAATTAAACATTTAAAGTCTCTAAGGGGGGCTGGTATGGAGGTAACTAGTTTGAACACCACTCATCTGACACCAACCTGTTCCAAGAGCTGCAAGAGCCGCTATGTTTGTTTTGTTCAATGCACGTTTTCAGATGAACTTGTCCTCGGTGAACAAACTCATATTTTCTGTTTCCTTCAAAGTCTTTGCACCGTCTTTCTAAATTGCTCGATTACATTTTGACAGCTGAGGTCTCAAATCGTCCTTCAGACTGGAGTGCATTTTGGTCCGGAGCACCTAAGAGTAACCCACAGTGGCCAGTCACTGCTGAATGTACATATGGGTGTGGGAGTTTTCTTTGAGACAGACTTTGAGGCACATAAAATGTGCTAAAGCCTTTTAAGGGTCTGACTTTTTCTGCTGACGGCGTCATTGTATGGAATTTGAAATGTAAAGGAACCTTCCTCTCTCATGGGGCGATAAGAATGTTTTCCTTATCGCAAAGAAACTAGCATTTGGACTGAGATCAAATTCTTCATCAAGTTCAAGTCCACCTTTTTTATTTTATCAGCTTCTGAAATGGGGGGGTGGGTGTTTGCACACACCCACACACACACACACACACACTTCCTCAGGAACTGCCGGAGTGCTGCCCTTTCCTGCTTCTTGTACAAATCTGGATCAAAAACACGCGGTTTGTGCGTCTTCATGCGCGATGGGGGGAAACCTTAAGACTACCGAACCAGGAGACTCTCTGAAGCCTCCAGTTCGATGTTTAGCCCATCATTACATGGAAGGCGTCGAAGGGGATCACTCGCCGGCCGACACCCCCTTATTGCCCCTGTAGTGTTCCCCCCTGGAAATCCCACCTGCAGGAATCAAACAACAGTTGGATGTTCCATTTCATTCCTCTGAGAGACCAGCTTCTGTTCATTTCACTTTTTGAATTATCCTGGTTCTTCAGGAGGAGGAGGATTTGGCTTTGCATCGGACGCAGGCTTTGCTCTTGAACATGACATAGTGTGCAAAGAGAAGGCCAAAAAGCTTGCAATTGTCCGGGGAAAAAGGGTTTATTTAATGCCTAATCCCCACTCTAAAAACCGCACATTAGGACGGGGATATGATAGTGTAGAAAAAAGTTGTAATTGACAGAAACTGTTAATATTACAAGTGGGACGCTTTCACATAATGTCACATCATTTCACAAAAAAGCATTAAATAGCGCAACCATATTTCCTCTGGAAATGATTTCTGTTTCCCGTAACTTGTCAACTTCAGCTTTCAGACACGCAATGTTACAGCTCACTCATAATACGACGACCTTTACTGTTTAAAGAATTTAATCATGTAACGCTTTTACTCATTTCTCATTTTTTTCTCCCCTCGAGGCGGTTTAGATTCTTTTGTCATGGAAAAAAAAGATGATCATTTTCCAGCCAGCGGGCTTGCCCCCTGCTGGCCGACAAAAAGTAAACAAAAAAAACATCTTTATGGAGATTCATTTGCATGAACGTTTCTTTCAATTTGTTTCTGGCAAATTACTATTTGCTTTTTCCTCAAAGCAGTCAGTTTGAAACTATCCAGTTTACAAGATGCCGAGACGCCTCACTCCCTCTGCATCTCCCTATGTGGGTGTCCAGAAAGTGTCAACTGTCATCACGCCGCCCCTTCCATGTCGGTCATGGGGCATGATCTTATTGCTGTCCTCAGATGAACTGCTCGATGCCAAATCCTCCCTGAGAAAGAGGAGTCAGCGGTGCTTTCCACATCACCAAACCATATCCGCCTTGATGTGCACACATTTCCTCCGTCCCCCTAAAAGCCCAGTCGGTCCCAGAGGGATTTGTACTTTGAGCCTTTAGCTCTCCGGTACTCGTGGATCTGGCAGCTTGTAGCATTTAGCTCTCACAGTGTCTCCGGCCTCGTGGGGACGCGCAGACTAAGTTGATTGTAGAAGCAGACTGCTGTGGGGGTTAATGTAATGAGAGGGAGAGAAGATTTCATATCTGCTTCACGCTGCACTCTAGGAAATGAGGCGCTGATGGCGAGCTCTGCTCGGAGGATGGTGATGGAGAGACGGCCGGGCCGAGTTTCGTGTTCCTGCATCTATGTTGTCACCAATGCAGATTCAAGTTCAGAGCAATTTGGGAGACCACTTTCAAAAACTAAAGGTTCAAGTTTGGAAACAGAGCAAAACATTGATGAAAGATCCAGTAGATAGAGTACATAATGTACTTTATTGATCCCAAAACTGGGAAATTCTAAGTGCAGCAGCAGCACAAAATACCGTAAAGACGGCAGAGCACAAGGAACATACTATACATATTAAAATAGTAATGTGAGTTACATAAAGAAATACTGTACATATTATGAAAGAAATATAACATTTTAATGACAAAAGATTGATATACAACGAAGACTGAGAAAAGGAAAGACCCGCATTGACTATATATACAACAAATGGAATAAAACCCGACATTAAACCTGATGCTGCCATTATATGACTATATTACTACCCAGCAGATTCAATAGATGATACAAGGATCAGGGTTTGATGCACCTAAAAAAAAATTAAAATCTTAAGACAAAATAGATTTCAATCCATTTAAACAAACAAAATTATATCTTTAAGTATCATCCTTTTTTTTTTAGGTAGCCAAAAGGAATTCAGGGTCAGCAGAAGTTAATTCTTAAAACTGTGTTGGTTTTTTTTTCAAATAAGCTTTCGCAAAATACCAATTCAAATATTTTTTCCATTCTCTGGTCATTTTAGTTCTACACCAGGACATCTACATCGGTTAAACTTTGCTGACCTCTGTCAGCAGTTAATTCAAACCTCCCCATAGAACCTTGAGCTGATATTTTAGGTTTATAATTGTTTGTACTTGAGAGCTGGGAGGTTGATTTTTGGAAAAAATGTTTGTGAGAAGATGAAGATTAAATAAAAAAAAACAACAATTTGATTACAAATGTGTGTGCTTGTAAGAGCATCAGTATAGTTTTAGTTTTTAATGTGGAACTGACTTTGTCACTGTTTTTGATGTGCTCACATTTTACTATCGGTCTGTGTTTGATTTCTGTTGTATTCCCATTGTGGAGCAGGGCAATCTGAAATCTGCATTTGTGTCAACACCCACAAACACCAGGTTCATTTGTGACTAATGTTTCCGATGTTTGTAACCTAGAAGGAGGTTGGATTCATTTCTTAATGTGCATCACAAGTCAAGTCTGAAGTCAGTTCATCAATGAAACTTGCTGTGGTGAATTTTTGCCAAAAGCAAAATCTCAATTTCTGCTATTTTTAAATGTCTTTTCGAGGTAGACAAAAAAAACACACAGCTAAAACTAATCCGCTTCACTGACCACCGACTTCCAGCGTTTAAAGTAACACAATGCAGCAATTAAAAAATCTCATTATTTGGAAGTGTGTGTGCAAAGTTCACTATCTACTGAACCAAAGAAGCCTCTCGGATGAGGGGTGAAACGTCTTCAAGTGAAGAAATTCAAGTCCAGGTGCCATGACATGAATTCATTATCTACTGTGATACAAGAAGTTCAATCTGTGGAGGAGAAAACAGTGGGACAGTCCCTTGTTAAAGTTTTGGTGTAAAGCTGCCATGTATTGTACAAATAAACATGGATAACTAATAAAAGTGTTAAACACAAGATGACTGAAGGATAGATATTACGAAGGTGAAATGACTCCTGTAACTCATTTTGGATGTTTATTGCGTAATAGTGAAAATAGATATGTAGTGTGCAGTTGCTGGCAACAATTCTATCAAAAACTATGTTTTTTTTTCTAATTTGTGACTAAATTAAAGATATATTTTAAAAAAGAAAAATAACATAAAATCATGTTGATCTTCATTTGCCCTGAGGCTAGCTTTAGGCTTTACCTAATTACATGGCTGTCGAGGGCCCCTCTGCCACCAGGGGGGACCATAAATGAAGCAAATTAAAACAGGAAAGTCTCCTCAGGTTCCTCTGTTCTTTTTTTTCCCCTTGACATTATTAGTTTTTAATATAGTCTGCTCTCTTGCCTTTCAACCGCTGGAAAGGTTGTAGAAAGTAATAGATCACAACATTCCCGCATTTGTTTAATGAAACAACATCGACCATTTGTGTTTCGGTGAAAAGGCCTTGAAGGTCACGACGCTTGTGGCAGCCTGAATGCAGGTTAGCAGTGATGACAGTGAAAAGTTCACATAGCTTTCTGACAAATTCAGAGCTATTTAATTAATATGAAGAAAATCGTTACGCAAGGGGCCTTTTTTGGAGGACCAAGGTTGAAACTAACCAGACAGCAACACTTTGAGCTCACACAGAGACAAGAGGTTCAATGTCTGATGCCAAATTGTGGCGATCAAATGTTTCTCACATATGACAGTAAAATGCCTCTTTTCCCTCCATTCCCGATTTTTCCTGTTTTTGGAATTAGCACACCATATCAAATTTAAAATAAAAAAAAGGCCGAAATACCAGCAAACTTTATTTTGTGGTTTCTAGTGAATGCAGGTGACACTGAATTGCACTTACTAATAGCAAAACATTTAAACAATGCACACCTACTATTGATTACTCACAGCTGCAGCTAAAAAGTAAAAATTTTGATTTACTTGAATAGTTAGTAAATAAGACAGGAGCCAAATGATGGAAGTCAAATTTCACGGGAGCTTTTTATAGAGAAACTGAAGTTTTTCTGACTACTTTGCAAATGTAGCATTTTGACTTCTAGCGTTAGCACCATTTTCGTTTTTTCCAGCTCGCATTTTGACGTTGCCGGTTGACAGCATATATCAGAAGGTTGTCGGAGGTTTTAAGGGTTCCAGTCCTGGGTGACTCTATTGCGGGGTGATAATCTGCATCTTTTCGGGACAAAACATCATGTCGTGGAAACGTGGAGCTGAATTCACACCCATGCTAAGCTAACGGGCAGGCGGCACCTGGGTCGGCTTCAGCAACGCCGAGAGTCCCTAATTGACCAACGAGAAAAGGTCGTCTTGCTCATGTCTCGCGGTTATCTAGTTGTTTTCTGCAACAGAAATATCTACTTAATATTTGGTTTTACACGAGACTCGAAGACGACTTGTGTGTTTTTCCAGCTTTGTGGAATTGGCTTCGACTGGGAACTCTGGAGGAAATCAACCGTTAGCCCACTTGTTGCCTATTAGCCAATTTTATTCTTGCCAGCCTAATATGCATTCCTTACTCTCAAAATACAAGGCTGCAGGAGTTGTATATTTTCAACACACTCCGGGGAAAATAATAGGCAGTGAAAATTAGAAACTAAAAACAAAAGAGCAACAAAAACACTTAAGTGCATGTGGCTCAATGTGTTTATGTAAGTTAGATGATACAATTAATAGCCTAACATAAACAATATGGCGGACAAGTCCCACAACTCCTGACTGCACATATGCATGTATTTACTTCGTCTTCACGGCAGATTCGCAACACACTTCCATACAACCGCGTCAAAATTCTCCCCCTGAAAGATCTCGATGAGGATGTCAGAGGGGATGGGGTGGCCGGCCGCCCACGATCGTTTTCGTTATTTGACCCCCTTCTCCGTTGCCGCTCTGCCGGTGTGGAGGTGATGCGGCGGGCGTTAGGACCCGGTGGCGGCCGGCAGCCAGTCTGCAGGCCCCTGCAGTGAGAGCGGCGCATCTGGAGTAGTGCTGACCGGCTGGGGAGGTGGAGGACGGGGAGAGAAGAGGAAGGAGGCTCCGGGAGCTCAAGACAAAAAGGGTCAGGCCTGAGACTTGGGAAAATCGGGTAACGAAACACACGGCGTTTAATATCCGTTTAACCCTTAACAGCTAACCGTAAGCGATGTAACCGTGCTGAGGAAGAAAACCGAGAGGAACCCCGTGAGCGGAAGGCGCTCGTTGGAAACGGGGAAATAGCGATTTTAGGGGTTTGCTTTTTGCAGATGTGCTGATTGGATATCGCGATGTGCACTTGAACTTGACCGAATATGTCCGGCACGGAAACAGGATCGCGACTCTAAAAGCACCGGCCTCATTAAAAAAAAAAAAAAAAAAAAAACAGCAAAAAAAACCGACATATATCCTGGTGGCCGTGGCCTGTGAAAAAGCTCCAGTCCCCTGGGTCATATTGCAGACTTCCCTTGCTGCAAAAAAGACGTGTTAAACTTTGCAATTTTAATGCTTTGGCACTTGAATAATACACTCAATCCAGCGCGCCGGCAAAGTAAATGCCAGGTGTAGGCTTTTATGAATGGAAATGACATGACACTAACATCATGTGTGGCCCTTACAATACATTTATTTTTTTCAAGATCCAGGATATTATAGCAATTATTTTTTCAGAACCCTCTGAATGAGGGGAGACCCTGCACACCCCCTCAATGAAAAATTATAGACATGTGGGTGATTGCACATCTCTGCAAATGACATTGTTGGTGTGCTTGCACATGGATGAGCCTTTTAAACCTCAAATAAAGGCATATTAATAGTGATATTAATGATGTACAGTGGCAACCGTAGGCCCATACATCCATGTGGTGAATAAAGTGGTTGAGGCCCTATAGAAGCCATACTGTATCCTGTAGAGGCTTCTATACGGCAGACCCTCCATAGTGCAAGCTGATACCGAGAAGGTGTACTTTTACGACATGAAAAGCAAGTGTATGCTGACAAAAAAAGTGTGTGAGGCTTGAATTGGCATGCACACTTTATGCACATTGCCAAATAATGTGATGCAAAGATAGGCTGATGGTGAGTTTTTTTCTTTTGTCATCTTTCAGGAGAGCGGAGAGAAGGGGGATCATCTATCAATTTTTATTTTTTTTATTTTCAGTCCATCCGCCTTGAGTTTGTTTTCACCTGAAACTGTCCTTCCCTTATCCACATCACCCATCAATCAGACATCTCAACAATGCCGTCCAACACTGTGGCCAGCACTGCTTCATTCAAAGGCTCAGACTACGCAGATTCACCTGGAAACAGAATGGTGAGTGTGGAGTTGAAGTGTCTTTCTGGAATCTCCCCCTTGAAGGAATGTAACGTATAAGGCTCTCCTGCAGAGTGGTATGTTGATGAACAACCAGGGAGCTCACAAGTTGTTGTTTTTTTGTGGCAACTCCGGTCATGGAGTTGATCTCATCTTGATTTCACTTTTTAAATGACTGAGCTGTTGATTCATTCTGGTTGTGACTCAGAATTCATGAGAAATGAGCCGCTTTTAAAGGCCTGAAGTTAGCTAATCCCTTGCTGATGCAGTCAAGAGTGTCTCCGTAGTGTGTGTGTGTGTATGTGTGCGCGTGTGTCAAAGAATGACACTTGGTTCAGGCAATGCAGTAAAAGTATCATAAAGAAACATTTGTCGCTGGATATCATGATTTATGATTAGGTTTGGAAATCAGACTCCGAGTTATGGTAAGGATACCCGTCAAATGACATTTTGCTATTCGGTTGTGATTTACGTTGAACATATTTCCACAAATCTCTGTAATAAAAATAATCCACAGCATGATGTCACGCTAAGATGATTCTCTATATTTCAGCTGTTCAGAAAAAAAAGGTATCACAGTATTTAGGTACCTGATTTTCAACATGGACACGCGTGTGCGCGCACACACACACACACACACACACACACACACACACACACACACACACACACACACACACACACACACACACACACACACACGCACACACATACGCACACACACATGCTTATGTGTGTTAGGTATGGAAAATGCAAACCACATATCACCAATGAATTACCTGAGGGTTGCTAATTTTGACAACCTTCATCAGTGACCTCTTTTTTTTTTTTGCTTATTTTAACATCCCTTCTCCTTTATTATTAGGCGATATTTTCTTTGATTCTATGAAGTGAATTTTATTCAAAAAGTAGCAAAGAAAAAATATTATGATAAGAGATTTTTTTCAAACAGACCATGTAGGGCATCTGGATAAAAAATGAGTAGCAGTAAAAATTAGTATCACCAGTTGCGATATAAAAAAAAAACTGTATGTGTAAAGAGAGAGAGTGAGATTGTGCGTTCATAAATCAAGCTACAGTTTAGGTAATGTTTTTAAGGGGAGATTGGAAATAAGATGAATATGGGTTTTGCCCTCACTTCAGTTCCAACCCTCCAGTTTAAAGCTTGGAGCTATCAGTCAAACTGATACCTTATCGATCGCTGTAATCCAATCACTTGCCGGAAGCGGCTGATTCCTTCAATCCGGGGAAGAAGCGTTACAATTTCACAACTGCCATGTCACCTCTCATGATGCAGACGGTCTCATTATCAGCATCTGTGTGCATAGCTGCAGCATCGCCGGTGCTTCACATAGGCAGCAGGACGCCGTTGCGAGGAGCTGCAGCTGAATGATGTGACATTTGCTGCTGTAATGGTGGTGGGTGACGTGGGCGTTGGCTGGTGTATGTTGAGCCAGAGCTGGAATGGCTGTATGGCTCTTTTACTGGGGGATCTGTCCTTTTCCTCCACGTTCCCTTTACACAGTGCTGCCCTTAGTCTTGTTGCCTGGCAACAGACATTGCCTTAAATAACCGGCTACTCAGACGGAAATAGTGCGGAGATATTGACAGTGTAGTAGGGTTCACTCCAGGCAACAAAGCTTTGTGTTGTAGTGTTTTTCAGAAAATATTAGGATGAAGCTGTGTGAAAACGGTGTGTTATTTTCATTCAGTGCAGCCCTCCTCTCGGGTAGGGAATTGGATGAAGAGTGTGTTGTAGGCTGTTAGTGCAGAGATAGCCGGGCACCAGTGAATTGAGTCATCCATGTAAGCGGTTCCCAAATGAGGCTACACACCAAGCTGCACTAAAAACGTGCTATTATCTATGCAAATTCCGCCAACCCTGGTTAAGAAAACCTGAAGCACCCCGCACTCTATTAGTGATCCCACAATGAAACGGCACTGTATGCAAAGCAACAGCGGTATCTAAATTTTAAATAAGCCCCGAAAGGCTGGCACGTAAGATGCACCTTTCATCTGATTTTCACAACAACTCATGATATTTACCTGGTGATTTTCCTGATTTTTTTTTTTTCAACCCTTTTCATTAGTTAAGCCTCGTCTCTTCACTTTCAGAATCAGTAAATCAGAGCATATCTACCTCCTCATGCAAATCAGCTTGTCACAGTGGGAAACTAATAGCTGATGTCCTGATTGAGTTTCTGAAGCAAATATGGTCAGGTTGGATGATTGTCTGAATTTTTGAAATCTCTGGCTAACAGATAGCCTGTTACAATTGCAGAACTAAGTATTTTTTTGCTTTTTTATTGAGGCAACTAAAACAGATTCTACATTGGTTTTAGGGTATTATGCTAGCAGATATGTTCATGAAATTATGCATGAGAGATGTGATATGTTTGTTGTATATCCATTCCCAGGTGGAAACACTTAAAGTGTGTGTATATGGTTGATTTCTGGCTCTGAAGTAACTCTTAGCGTAGCTAATACATAGTATGGGATTACGTTAAACAGTAATTCGGTTTTACTTGTAAGTTGTGTAGTTAAATTATCAAAATACAACATCACCCAAACCTCCAAATGTTCACGCGCACACAGTGATGATTTAAAATGTATAATGTTGACATTTTGTTTGCTACCCCAACCTAATATATTTTGAGCTAAAATGTAATGTCCCTCTGTCAACCCATTAAATTTAAGTGTTTCTGACCTTCAGCAAGTTGCAGAATATTCAACAGTATCATGTGCTTGTATTTCAATCAGGCTAAAATGTCAAAATGGTCACAAATGTATTTGATCCATAAAACACTAATTAGGGCATTTTGCACAATTTGCATTTTGTACACGTAGCAGATACATTGCATTTAATATTTGAGGATTTAAGCTAGAAAAATATCAGATTTTTGGTTTTAACTCACAAATATCAGAACGGGTATCGGCCCTTGAAATCCATGGGATATCCTGACTTTACTGGTCGGTTGGACAAAGATGTCATTGCCCCGATTTTTTGGGGGTACTTTATTGTATAAGTAAGTTTGAGTATGCAATCTCCGTATGACACACTGTAATGCTGGTGACTTTCAAGCATTTCAGTAATGTTATATATCTATGACAGGAGCTACCACTAGGGTTAGATGTATTTAAGGTCTTTATCAGCACATCTGAAGGACATTGTCCTCCAGCTGTAAAAACCACGTCAAGGGAACTCGGATAGTTGTTTTCTACATGTCCAAGTGAAATGCGAAAATCTGATGTTGAAGGCAGCGTATTGTTTCTCAAGTCACCCCTGGTGTTTGTTGTCTATTCAGTAATGTAATTTTGAGCCCAGCTCTTTCTACTTGCAAGTGATAGCAGAGAAAAATGAGAAGGCAACATTTTTCTATTATTGGTCTCCGTCCAGAAAATATATACTTAGTCCTCCCTTGTCCGCAACCAAGGGTTTGCAAATTCTCTGGTTTTTGATCCCCAGAGCTGCTCAGAATGTCTCTTAATGCACCGCTCTCACAGGGCTGCATCAGAAAACACTTGATTGAAGGCTATTACCCAGAATCCATGCGTCATTGCGCTGTTTTATACTGCTAACCAATCGTGACACGGCCTGATCATCGACTGCCCCAAGAGAGAATGTTGTGGATTTTGGAAGAAAGGATGGAAAGAAAGAAATAGTCTCTTAATGAGAAATGTGATCATGCGTTTCACCTAGTGTATTGGAAAAATTCCCCTTCAAAGAACTCCCATTTCAAAATTATTATAGTGGTTTTCTGGATTCAGGGCAACATTTGAACACAACATATGGCGTGTGTGATGCAAACATCGTATATAAGTCTATCCAAACTCTGCTCTTGTTACGTGGGTCCCTTGAGCAATCCTGTCCTCAACGTCTGCATCCCTACCACATTAGTAGAGTGTGTTTTCTGAAGGGGACTTCAGGTCCCACTGACAGTTTTTTTTTGGACACGACTGTTATCGCCGCTCATCACTCATCCGACTGACATGAAATCAACACTATTTAAAAAATGGTGCAAGGATCAATATTCTTGTAAAGAAGCCCACAGTCGTGATTCGTAACAGGACTTGCTAACGTGCGGAGCAAAATGTCGATTGATGAAGTCACAGCAACTGCAGCTGAAATTAATTCGATTTCAACTGATTATATCACCGCAAAGTCCTGTCAAGTTCAACGGGTTCAGATGTAATCAGAATTTGACTGCTCGTCCTCCGGGCCACGTTTCACATTCAGGGCCTAAATAAAACTAGGACTAAACCGATGTGGTTTAAGTTCATCTGCACTAATCCGATGGCTTGCTGAGATGTTGCTTAACTTTATATTAACTGATCCAGACTACAGAGTCTCAGATTAAGGTAATCAAGGGTCAGTCTGATCATTCGATAAGTCAGATGTTCACATGGCGCAAAGGGTAGGGTACTCTGCAAGCCAGGGGTGGAATAATTTAATAAAAACTTTAGCAGTGTGTGTTCTGGTGTGTGTGTTCAGCATTCAGAAATGAAACGTGAAAGTGAGAAGACACTCTTAAAGGAAGCTCTTTCTAAGTACCCTATAACTGAAAACATACAGTATAATTCAAACATTGAAACCAAAAACAAAACGAATGCATGGAGTTGTTGTAATTGTAATTGAATGTAACTCGAATTAAAAAGTAACCAACTGGGCCCTCAAACAACTTCAGGAAGGGCTAAATTATATCATTCATGGTGGCCTGACTGCACTCATCACTCTCTTTGAAGTATGTGTTTCCTCATGACCCTCAAGTGCTAATTCAACTCTTATTATGGTTTGAAAGGTATGGTATGGTATGGTATGGAAAAACGTTAAAACACAGTCGAATAAATGAACTGCTATTGCTCTTTGGGGAGTATTTCGAAACAGATTAGCGACACCCAGCTAGACCAAAAACAAGTGAAGAAGGAGACTTTTTGAGTAGTATGATTGAAGGTAGGATAGCATCTGTACAGATCAGGTGGAGGAGCACTCTGCACCTGTAGCAGCAGCAGCCAGTACCTCTAAACCCGGCAGTAGGGCAGGAGGGCAGAGGCTGGCCGTTCATGAGACTCTTGCGTAAGAGCTCCATGAGTGAAAAATTCAATATCTGAAAGAAAAGCATGAACTCGAGACAAAAACCTTTTCATGTTGAGTTGTCAGTCAAAGAATTGGAGAGAGACACGAAAATGCAGCGATAGATCAGTGTTCCTTCGAACAAGGCCCCTGTTAACCGTGTGCCTTTGTGAATTAAAAACATTTGTTACGATGCGATTACAACTCAGAACTGCATGGTAGCAGTGCACACACCTTGTACATGTGTTGAAATCCATTTTTTATGATTCCTGTACAGCTCAGCATCTTCTGTTTGAAGGACACCTAATCGGAATATGACGTCAAGCAATACAGCCAATTACTCCAGGGAAGTTTCCAGTTCGTAGAATTGTACCTTGTTGGCGTTTTTTGATGCAATCCTTTCTCAGTTCACAAAATACTTTGCAGCCAGTTGATTCACTGACATTCTGCTGTTTCACAATGGAAGGTTCCGCATGTCAAAAACCTCAATGTGATAAGTGGTTAAAAGGAATGAGGAAATGGGGTGTCCCTCACTGAGTTGCGTGAAAGCTTTGAAGCACACTAAAGATTTCATCAGCACGGACTTTGCACATTGAGAAACGGTCACGTAAACCTATATCTTTGAATTCATTCGGGTTTCTAATGTTCCCCGAGCAATCTTGTTACTGGTCTAGGTGGTGGTCTTTCAGCGTCACTGATCCATTTTCACAATGCACGGCAAGGCAAACAGCCCTTAAACTGTTAATCCTGCCTCTTGTTAGGTTTAATATAAGTCTGCAATTAGACCTGGACTAACTCTCGTCTTTACACAAGAATTGAGATTATGTTCATCTGCGACGAGGAAAAGTCTGAGACTATTTGAATCCTTGTCATAGAAAGCCGTTTAAAAAATGTTATTTAGTTCTAGAACTAAGGCTAAATTCGGAAACCGGCCCATAGTAATGTCTAACCTTTGACACAAAACCATTTAAATGGGAAAATATCCCCGCCCGCATTAGTATGTACATCATGGAAGTGAGATTTTAATGTGGGTCCAGGGACCACCAGCGCACTTTGAGGTCTTTTAGTTTGTCCGCATCAAAATTATGGATCATCTGCCGTCACTTCTGTTTACTACGATTGATCAAAACAAGTAATATAACTCAGCTGTTTTTGACTTTGATTAGCATTTTTGCTATTTCAAATATTGTTGTGGTCCTATTTTAAGGATAAGAGGTCAAGATAATGGATGAATGAATGAATGAATAAATGACTAGTTCCTGGGTGAAGATAATATTTCTCATGTCGATCAGGGCTTGAAATTTTGTGTGTTAAACAATGAAATCCAAAACTCTCCATCTTTCTGATCTGAGTAATTCAAGGTTTCCTGCTCTTTGCTGCGTCTCCTCACTTTCTCTCCCGATAGATCATTTATTAGCACTCCTTTCTCACATTATCATACATCAACGCTTAAAACCAATGAAAGCACTTAACAAGTCAGCAGAGGTACTTGGTGACAGAGTGTCTTCCAGTGCCGAGTGCCCATTTATCTCTGAGGGAATCTCGCATTCATTACCAAAGGAATTTCAGGACCCCCCACCCCCCGCCCCACTTATCCACCCACCGAACGCTGCAGCTGTTGGGAACGGCCTTGTGATCTTCCATTCATCGTGACATGGTGGTCCATTTCTGTAAATATTGCAAATCAGAGCATCTAGATTAGGATCGTCTTACTCCCCATCAGCCCCTGGAGGTGCTTGTGCTTGAGAAAATACTTTTTTTTTTTTTAATAATCAAAAACAACTTACAGCAGGCTGGATGGGGGGGGGGGTGTCTGCGTATGTAACCATGTGAAGAGGGGTTTCTCTCAAAAAGGTCAGCGCTGTGTTCACCTTAGTCTATTTCAAAGAAACTTGTCATCTAGTCTGTATCAGACTGTTTCTCTACTCAAAGACACTTGAGGATCCCCCAATCCCCAAATGTTCAAGTGTTTTGATGTGGTGCAGCTTGTATATGTCCAGCAGATGTAACTTCACTTCTACTGCTAAGGGGCAACCGACTCATATTAATGTGGGGCTGGACAATGTGCAATTCTGTGCCCCCCGACAGTACATCAAAATACCAAAAAAAAATAAAATGCATCATGAAAATTTCCAACTCAAAAAAAACAAACCTTTTAAAACCAAAAATTCCATTCAAATGCAAAAGATCTGAATGAAATCACGGAAAGCAACGAAGAGTCCGCAAGATATGATCTAAAAATATACTATATATAACCAAAAATATGTTGTCACCCTGTCTAATCCACCGAATATCAGTTCAAAATCAAATCTAAAATATTTAGCACTTAAAATCCCAAAAATTATATTTTAAAATACAGCAAAATATGTAGAAATCTCCCTCAAATCACCCAAAAGTAAGATAGAATTAAGAAAGAAATATATAAATAAAAGCAAGAAAATAACCTGGAAAGTGTACTAATAATGAAAAATAATTATAAACATTACAAACAAAATATAAACATTCCAGAATTGGAATGACCATTTTACAAAACTCTCAATCTCACGCTCCTTTTCGCAGCTTGATAGGAGCAAAAAAATAATCTGAAATATTATGTCACAGATGGTTCTCTGTATCAACGTGCTGCTTTTGTGTTCACAGGGTGAGAGCACAATACTCGACATGGACCTGATGACAGAGGAGACGTCGGCTAACAGTAGTGCCTCTTGTAAAGTCGGCAAGCTGGGACGAAAGCGCAAGCATTTTCCAGTGAGTGTTGAAATTTTAATTGCTCCATCCATCCATCCATGTATCAGTAATCATCAGATCAAACGATAGTAAGCATCAGTTTGGGCAGCATTAATTCAACAAAAATAAATAGATGGAAGGTACTGTATGTCATTCAGAACAGACTTCACCTGGAAATAAGCCACATGCTGACAAAAACTATGATCTGGATCAAGTTCTTAGATTTGATAAGTGATCAGCGGAGAAAATCCCTCTGAAACTGAAAGTGTATCGCAATGTGAGTATATCTCAGCCAAATGGGTGACACAGAAATGCAAACAGAACATTTGTCCCGAAAGTCAATATGATCGAGGCGCTGACACCTGATCCCATCACAGTGTCGATTTTAACAGACTTTCTCACAAATGAGATGCTGTTTCTCATTTCTTGCAGTGGCTAGGGCGGGAGTAAAAAAAAAATCTAGTCTATCAATAATTTTACCCTAAACGTGACAAAGGTCTTACATGTAAAATAACAGTCAAGACGTAAAAGATAAAAGCATTATTCTTAATTAACTTTTTTAGGGGCTGTATATCTTTACTGCAGAAAACAAGAAATATTGGAAGGGAAAAATATACAACAGATTTTTTTCAATAAAATACTTACAACGCATTGAAGTCAGTAAACCAACACATTTAGGAGGCGGAAAGAGATAAGCAAGAATGAAATAAAAAAAAAATGTATGTGTAACTATCCCCTTTTTAACACACAAATAACAAAAAAAATATGAGGACAGTATTGGAGTCTTCACAGTTTTTTTATGAACTAAAGTCAAATTACATACGCTGTATCTGCAAAAGTATTCCAGTAAAAAGCTGAAATATTTTGCAAATCATCAGCTCCTGCAAGTACAGTTAATTTCTACAAAATATTCAGGTTCATCTCGCCGAGTGAATGTAATCTGTTGTTTTTCCGAATATTCATCATTATTGCTTACAAGCTCAGCTGTTATCCTGGGACACATGGAGATTTTCTTTTAAGATCTCCAATAAACCATCCCATTGTGTGACAGAGCATTACACATATTCAATGAAAAATGTTTGGGTTTTTTTGGAAAAAGGAAACCGATCAGCTGTTGAATTAGACTTTCCAGATTTTTTGTACTCTCTTATACTTTTCTTTTGCAAATTAGCCGTTTCTATATTAAAATGGTAATTAGTCAATGTATTATGTTATACTACATTAGTCAACATACTAAATATTACAAATGGATACAGACTGACCTCAGTGCTTTCGAAGACAGGACTATATAAGTGTTTGTACTCAATTCATGTCTCTTGGAATACCATTTTTAAGCCCTCCTAGAAAATAATCAGCAGAAGAGAGTGCGTACTTTGTGTTTAGCATAAAGCCTCAAATTGTGGAGCCCCCCAGAAAGTCTGGTTTTCCCCTGTGTTTCAGAAAAAAATTGCATATTCTAATCGTAGGAAAGACTATCTTAGAGCTCATTAGTCATAATCTGCACCGAACGCAGTAGTTGAACACTGACACACTAACTGTTGCTTCCAATCAAACCCATAAGTATAAGGATGGAATTGATCTCCTTTTTTTAACTCATACTAAGATGCATATTTTGCAAAGTGTTGACCTACTTTTTGTGGGGTTGAACCGCTTAATCTTATAATGGATTTCGAGATGAAATCAACAGCCTCGCGATGTGTTGTTACACTCTCCGGAAGGGCTTATGCATAAACATCGCAGCGCTGCGCAAGCAGCAACACAAATTTGCATCTGTTAGTAATGTCTCACGATAGCTAAACCCTCCCCATCTATTTACTAATAACTCCTGGGCCTGTTTTCCCAGAGATGTTATCATTTACAAACATTTCTGATTAAGTAAAATAAAAAAAAGACAAAATAGAGCAAGGTAATTAAAGCTCTTCATGAATTTCCACGCACCAAAGTAAGCGATAATGAAAAATTTTACGGGGTGATGTATGACTGAGGGATCCAAGTGGGTCTGTGCCACACATTATTAAATTATATAAACTGAAATTCACTAATCATCAGATAATACATACTCAAGTTCAGTTATCATTAAATGATATTGCTTATTGATATTACTGTATGTAAGCTTTGGTTGATAATATCGCTATACCCAAGTCAAATGTTTAGCAATGTTCGGACTCCCAGCTTCAATTCTAACGGTACACCTAATGCCAAAGAAAAGCACGCTTACTAAACTGGTCTATATCTAAAAAATGGCGTGATGCAAGTTCGAGGGCTTTTTCTCTGAAAACACAGCGCACAAATGTTGTGGCTGAGGTGAAATGAAGTTCTCCGGGGGAAAGGATGAGTGGCTGCAACAAAAATGCAAGAAAAATCAAGTATTTATTCATAGAGTTCAGTTCACATGGTATTTATTATCTCCTGTTCCTGTGCTTTACTATCATGGGACGAGGCTGTAATATCAGGTGCCTTCAGATGGTACGTAGGAGGGGAAACTGCGCATCTGGTTACATGGTTAGTAATAAATCTTCACTGGACTGAGATTATAATCCTAAAACCAAAGAAGGAATGCTGTTTATACACATAGTTCTTTTTTTATAAAGTGACTAAAGATACTCAACTACTGAGAAAGAGAAAAGAAAATGAGGAAAGTTTGGCATTGAGAATCTGGAGCAAGGGAATACTTTAAATTTTTTGCTTCAGAGGCTTCTTAAAGGAACATTTCCCCCACAAATCAAAATTTAATGTTATCAGATATCAGTTGTGCAGAAAGGTGAATGCCACTGTATGATATCCACTGAACCAAGTTTTCTACTGTCCGAATTACAAAAAAAAACAAAAAACTATCAGAAACTTGCATTAAAACGTTGTAGATGGAATTGATGAGAGAGAAAAGACAGGAGGGACATGTGGTTTCTGGATTGATGTGCAATATTTCCTTTTAAATGATTAATTTCTAGTCAGAATTGTGTAATTTCTGAGTTCATTTTGGTGTGGACTCAAATCAAACAAATTTCCCTATGTACTCCTATGTACCCCTATGTACATAAGTTTCCCTATGAATCCCTATGTATTCAAGGTTTCTCACCACTGACGTCAACATACATGCGCTTTTTGGTATTTGAATGTTATTGTAAAAAAGCAATTAGTATCCAGTATCCAGATGATCAGTTAGGACCATTAGTTAAGAGGGGAGAGCCATGTGCATCAAAATTTGGGTTCATTTCAAATCAGGATAAACCAGGACTTGTGTCGGACTGAGGTATTCGTCTCGGGCTCAGGTGTCTACAAAGTTAGCATCTGTTAAAGCTTTTAATATTTATCGGAAGTGCATCCATTTTACAATCCAGCGCTCTGTTGCGCGACACCACCGAGCGAGTTGACCTACAACAGCAGTAAATTGGGACTTGGGAGTTAGTGTGCAGTTTGACCTCTTTCTGCCCGTCTGCCTGAGCAGCCCTGAATCTCTGACTCTGACTTTTGACCTCTGGCAGGGACCGTGCAGAGTTCACTGGGTCACTAATCTGTTGCGTAATCCCTCTAGTGAATGTGTGTGCGTGTGTTTCTGTGCGTGCACGTGTGTGTGTACTGTGCGTGTGTAAGGTGAGCATGTCCTCTGTTTGCTTTTAGTGTATTATTGGTTGAATGTGCACACACACACACACACGCACACCACACACACACACACACACAGACACACTGCAACCTTTTTCTAGTTATGAACTGAGTCAGAAATAATCTGGCTGAGCTTGTTGTTTTCATTCATTGTGTCAAACAGATTTAGCAGAGCGCCGCTCTTTGTCTGAGAGGCCCTGTTAAATATTTACAGTTAATTTGTTCTCGGTTAGACGATAATGAAGTAATTTGGTTTGTGGCTAGTGAGGAATTCTTAAGTTTGGCTTGAAATAGCTTTGTTTTGTGACGGAGTATTATTTTTTTCTCTTCAGCCAAAGCTTTGCTCCCTACACTTCACCGTTGCATTTATCTTTTTTAGGACTTCGGAACACATTGCAGGACGATTTATAAGGTGTTTCCTCAGAAAATCAGAAAACATTGCCGGTCTACTCTTGATGCTCAGCTCAACTTCATCACCTTGGTTCTCAAAGAAAAGTAGAAGGGATATGTATATGCAGATAATGCATATATATATATTTTTTTTTCGTTCTGTTAATCTGTCGATTATTTTTCTACAAAATAATTAATTGTCGTTTTTTTTTTTTTTTGTGCATAAATGTCAGAAAGTGGTTGAAAAGTTTCATGTTTATTTGTCTATAGCCCAAACATTTAACTTCCTGTCATAGAAAGAGAAAGGAACCAGGAAATATTCACTTTTGTTGAACAGGAAGCAGGCTCTTGACATGTGTTATAAAAATAGATGCGGATTAATTTAAAACTTTTACTAATCGGTTAAGCGTTGAGGCATTAATAATAACCCAAATTGACGATGGATTAATCTGTGTTAATTCTTTTTTTTTTTCTATTTTTTTTATTTTCCGCTGAATCAATTTTTTTTAACATTTTCAATTCTCCATCCCACTTTTACTGTTTTGAAATGAAATATGACTTCATTGTGCAAATAAAAGAAGAGCAAAATGTAAGATGTGACCTTTAAGCTTCTGACACAGAATGACAGTACTGTTAAAATGCGAAGGGTTTTTCCTCCTTTTCTGCAGCAGATGAAGCCCTCGGCACTGCTGTCATCATCAGTCTGATCTCACAAGACACGCTCCACTTTCTGCTCCCAGTGACCCAGTAATGGGTTTGTCTGGGAAAAAAAAAAAAAAAAAGCCCACGTTTTATGGCTATTTTTAGTCAGCGGCAGAGACAGTATCAGGACACACACTGCTCGGTTCACAATCTCTTCAACCTTTATTTCGAGACTGAGTAAAATGAGCTCAAAACCCAGAATGCAAGCAGCTGGATTATGCAGTCTGCTCTAGTTGAGGAGTAGAATGAAATAGTTAAACTGGGCGTTTCACTCCGGACGGACTGAAAACGCATCCCAGTTGCCAAACAGCCAACATTCCTGACATATTTCCATGCTGCTGTAATGAAGAATGCACAACTATAGGAAATTCAGCCGCGTACCTGATGAACTGTAATGTAATCCCCTCCTCGCTTTGCAAGTTAATGGCTGTACAACAGAATTACTGGCTTGGCTTTGAAGTCTTACAGAGCTGAATGGGAAAGGCTGGAATTCTCCCCACTAATAAGTGTAGAACTTTAGCTCCACTCACTCTCGATCGAGTTGTGGAGGCTCCGAGGGTGAAATTAAGTGGGAATAGATTAATTCTTTAATTCATATTTGCTGTGAAATAGCTCACTGCGACGGCAGAAGCAGAAGAGCACTCGCTTTAGCTGTAATAGCTCCAACTTTTTTATAGTTCTTACTCGTGCAACCTTTTTTCAAGCGTGCCGGTTGTAAATTCCGAAAGGTTTTGTTGATTACTCAGCTGACTACACTGTGTGATATGTCATTATCGCCGACAAGCGCAACCGTGGTTAATGCCTTCAAAACATCACATTGTATCATACTGCAAAAATAATACCAGGTTCTTAAGCTGTCAGGAAGTTGAAATTTCCACCCCCACTTCATCAGCAGGTCGAGAGCTGCAGCGCCTTCAAAGAAAGTGCGGGCAGCAACAGCTACACTGGGATGGGAAAGCCGTCCATGGCACAGGTCCACAATGGAGATGTGGGTGGGCACAGAGACAGGACATCCGATGCCTGCTTCCTCAAACAGGAGAGGAGGGAAGTGGAGAACGGGATCCTCAGAGAGCCTCCCTTCTGCCGGGCGGAGAACAGCTCCCAGGGTCAGAGCCTCAGCCCTTCCCAGGAGAACGGATTTCTGTCCAGCCGGGACGACCAGGACTCGGAGAGAGAGAGGGACGACAGCCTGGCGACGCCGCACAAGAAGCGAGGGAGGCGGAAACTGGAGCGCCCGACAAAATGTGAGTTTTGGCTTCCCCGCTTGTATTTTGATGTGTTCTCCGTGGATCTCGCAGTGAAAGTCTTGTGCCAGGGACGAATACAAGATGTTGAGTAATGAACTGCAAATGGATGTCAGAGTGAGTCGGTGTGTGCAGCTGCCAGGATTATTAACACGGGCTGAAACTGTTGCGTTCATGCTGCTGTGCAGGGCTGCAGAGAAAGGAGACGACTGAGTGAGTCAGACTTAATTACAGTGTTTGTGCTGTTAATAATCAAATTATGGATTTTTATATCACACCCCATGAACACTGGACTTCTTGAGCTATTTCTGATGTTTTGAGAGGAGCCCATTCCTAATGCTGATTTATCAGCTGACCACTGGCCTGCAGGTAAGAGTTGTTATAGTCAAGATCAGAGCACAGTGAAACTTTTGGTGCTCAGTAAGAATTAAATTCAGAATCTGAATCAGAAAAAAACTTTATTTGTCCCCAAGGGGCAATTGGAGGGCACATGTGATAGTGGCATCAAATTGTGAACAACAATAAATATGAGGGTGAATATTTATGAAATATAGGTAAAAATAAGAAGCTTTTCAGAGTTGTGCAAATTGTAGCATAGGTAAAGTTTTGCCGGGTTGCTGGGAATTGAGGAGTTGGGCAGCTCTGGGGACAAAGGTTGCCCTTCTCCTCTGGGTTTTGCAGGCGGGGCAATTTAATTGTCAATTTAATGTCAAATAGACTGCCATTTGAATTTTTAGGGACTTCGGAAAGACTAGATTTTATGATATAAAGATCCAAAATTACATTTGGATATCCTCAAAAAGATATATTCAAAAGTCATATGTTGTTTGGACATCAAGGATTTTACTGTCAGCAAGATAGAGATTTCACTGAGTAAACAAAAACGTAACAACACTGTCAACATCAGCTGCCATCATAATCTAAATGACATAAGTGGCATTTGACATTCTGACACTGACATTGATGATATGTAGCAGAATATCAACGTCTAAATAGTTGCTCGCATTCAACCAATGGCATGGAATGTAGGTAGAATGAACTAATCTGCTTTTTTTAAGCTAAAATATTGATCCTATGAGATTTCATATCAGCCAAGATGCAGTCAATATGAATATAACCACATGAGACCAATATCAGCGAATAAATTCCTGTGTCTGACATCTCAGTCAGGCTGCCATTCTTTACGCATGGTATGAACTACATTTCTCACGTTCTTAATATTTCGTTGTGGCTCACCAAAGTCTCTTAGTGAAGACTGAATGTTCAGCACCATGTGACCAAGAAGAAAAGCACAGTTTCTAGGAAAGAAAAAAAAAAAGCAACGGTGAAAGAGTGTAGCACCCCACCCCCACCCTGCCAGACTGTGGAAACAGTTTTATCTACTTATACAAAGCACACATAAACTACGTAGGTAATAAAATTGTATGTTAAAAAATCAAAAAACATACAGTTTTTGTGTTTACATTTTTATATTTTTTCATTTTTTACATATAGTGCAGAGTTGTCCAACATTGAGTATATTAAACTATATTGCATGTGCCAGTAGTCAAGTGTTAGTTAAGATCATCTGGAAGAAGAAAAAAACATGTAGAATCTGGTTGATTCATTATTAATGCATTGATATCTGAAAAATGAGTGAACGAGGCTGCAGCCATGGAAGTTTAATGCAGGAATGGTGACGTTACATTGTTGAGTTAAAAAATGTTTCTTTTTTTTTTTTTTTTCTTCTTGAAATTCCAATGAAACAAGTTTTGTTTTTGCATTTGACAAATCTGGGCACACAGCTCTGAATCTGCACAAGCCACAGTGCAAATCCAAACACAGGAGGATGATAAATCAGGCCGGCTTTGTCGGGAGAGAGCGGCGCTGACAGTTAGTTTTAAGTCCGAGATGGAGATTAACCGTATCGCGTACTCAGACGCGCCCCCCTCCCCCCCCCCTGCTTTTTAGCTTTAAATTTCTCCTTCTGAGCCACGTGTCCCTCCAACACCTCACGGCCCCAGCGACATCGGCGCCGTCCTTGATGAGGAGCGCAGAAAATAAAGTCAGGGGAGGAGCCAATGGTTTCCCAGCAACAAGCCTCTGTTGGGAGCTAGCAGGTCTCTGTTGTGACCGGGCCCCTGCCAGGTGAATGGCGCCATGCCCAGAACTCGTTACTAAGTGGTTCTGATTTCTGTTTCCACCTGATTTGTGTTTCTAAGTTTTATAACTTTGCTCATAGTAATGATTTGGGATGACCTTGTTTGCTTTCACTTGCTGCAGGGGCCTTTTTTTGTGACAAATGGATCAAACATCTTAATGTTGTTTACAAAAAAAAAAAAAAGAACAATTCGTCAGAATTCTAGAACATCACATATACCAAGTCGAATACGTTCAACATGAAAAACTCAACAAACTTCATCATTACCAAACAAAGTACAATCCCAGCAAATATCTAGAATACACAAATAATTGACGAGCTATTGTTTGTAAAACATTATGATGTTCACGACAGACAGTGATTCACATTTGGACTGGGATTATAAATGCAATAATTGTCCGAAAAACATCCTGACTTCCATCAAAGTCTCCCTAACAAAGCATCTCGTCTCCCTAACATGCGATTTATGTAAAAATTTTCTTGGAAATAAGTTCAATGGAACATTTCGGCTTTCGTCACATTGCTCATTACTTTGAAATGGATGAGTACACTTTCAATTGAGGACTCAAAGCCAAGGGAGCAGAAAATGTGACAGAGTGACAATTACGATGATTTAGATTTCCCGCTAAAGTCTTAACAGTCAAAACAAAGTGATAATCAGGTGTCTTTCTAAATGCGAAGCAGATTTTAACATGATTTGCTCCCAGGATTTAATCTGTCGGGACAAGTGCTAAATTACAGTCTCTTCTCTGGAGTCCAACTCACACTGCATTTATTTGGTCCACATCCAGCTCGTATTGAAGTGTATTTAAGTGTACTCCAGTACACTTATAAGTGTACTCAACAGTAATCTAAGGTAACTGCTTTTACTAACATCTGTCATTTCCTTGACACTTCAAATTTGCACAGCATGTTAATTCACCTTCATCATAGAGTAAAATCTCTTCATGTCTTTTGTAACTTAATTCATTTTAATGGTGTGTTTTAAATAATTGCCTTGCTGGCCAGAGGGTATGAAGCCAAGATCTGTATCTTACGGTGACTGACTGGTAACTTGAGACATTCAGAGGAGATGGCATTTTGAAGTCAAACAGACTTGAGATTTTTTTTTTGATGTCTTCATAAGTTTAGGGATCAAACAATCTCAGATGTGTGTGGCTCGTGATGATAAACCCAGCGCACTGCTGGGTACGACACCAGTCCATAAAACATTGGCTGGCAGCATTATCAACACTGAATCAACACACTTTATTTTCACTGGTCTGTGATTAGATGTTTGTTTTCGCTGCAGCCACATTGTGAGAAGAGCTTCCTAAAGTTATCACTGAAATTCAAGCAGGACTGTGACAACAGCCTCGTTTGAACCTCGCACACAGTGTGATGTAGGACCAGAGCTACAACCAACGATACTGCTGTGTTTACTCATCATTCGTCACTGTCTTCGCCAGGCTGAAGACAGAATTGCTTCATAAATAACACATGAATGCAGATGAGCTAAAAAGCTAAACTGCTGTCGTATAATTGCAGACTTTCAGTTCTTTTTTCTTTCCCTGCAGACTGTTTATCTGCACAGAACTTACGATGCTTCTTTTGCTTTTCCTGTTCTTTGCCCACAGATTTTGCATCCATCTGTAGAAACTGTTTATAGACATGAACTAACAGCAGACTGTTTAGAATAACAGAAGTAGGAACATCAATTCTTTAAGCCACAAATTAAAAGAAGAGACGCATGCAGAAAATTCAGATGAGTGGTTTGTCTGTGCTCACAAGCCCCACAAGACCTGCAACAGATGTTGGTGACATTTTTTTTCATTCAAGACTGCAGGCCTGTATCAGCAGACACATGCAAGTGTGATTACAATCCAAAGTAGGTAATTCTGTGCTTGCAGCGTTTAAACATGCTGCTTGCGCTTTAAGGTTTTCAAGTGAAGCTTGATTTCAATGACTCACCGTAACAGCATTTGACCCACTGAACCTCAAGCAGTTTCTGGTTGATTTTCGCCCCTTTTACGCTTTTTCTCTCCGTGGGCTCATTTTTTTATTGCAATATAAATTCCTGCACTACTATGACCATTGTGGGGAGGAAAAAGTAGACCTTCGTCTCAACTGTAAGACTGCAATATTCATTGAACTCATGAAACTTGAGCTGAAAGTTTTATCAGATTGGAGAACATTGAAACAAGTGCGCATGAATATTAATAATATTGGAAAACACTTTGTCACACATCCTCATCAAATTTTTATTTTCCACTGAGACTTTTCATCTTTCAAACGCAACACACTTCATCGATCATCAAGACCCATTAAAAGCTCGAACCTCAAAGATACTTTGGAATTTTACCTCATTTTTGTATTTTTAATTCCATGATTATTGTTCACAAATGTGGGATTGCAAAAAATCCCACTTGTCAGGGTTAAGAGGGTTAAATGATCACATTGGCAATCGGGATATTAAAATCGCGTGAAGGAATGAGAGAGTAAAAAGCACACGCTTGCATGTTTCAGAGCGTTCTTGGTGCACAAGATTATGAGTGTAAACAGCAGGAGTGCCTTAAAAACACAAGCCCACACAGACCCTCAACTGAGATTACATCAGTCAAAAATCCCAACAACAATAATTTGGCCCAGTGTTATTTCTGTAAGGTGCTAACACACCATGTTCTGTCGCACCTGTTTAATGTTCAGATTTACCTGAAATATACAGAAGAGGTAATCCCTCACTACACTTTTATTTTTTGCCGGGAAATATTGGTCCTCCAACTAAAGTTTGAAAAGGGAATATTGTATTTATCTCAAAGAGGAAAGACCTTGGTGGGGGGCAGTGCAGTGGATCGATAGCCAGCTAAACAGGGTTTCTGTTATCCATCTGGAGGGCACAGGAAGGATTTGAGCTCCGGCTGGAGGGGAACTGAGTTCCAGCAATACGAGAGCTGGAACCCAGTCAAACTGGCAACGTATACTCTCTGTGGGCAACATTAGCCAGCTCCCTTCACAAACCCAGTGACCTTGGCAGTCCGCACCGCCTCACCGATTTGTTATATAGTCACTTATTCCCGATGAGGAAGAGGAGACCAGGAAAGAGGAATGGAAAAAACAGAGCATGGGGTGGAGGGATTGGTGGAGGGGGATGGGGGGTGGGTCTCAGCTACACATGGAACCAACTTGAAGAGGCTGCTAAGAGAGCAGGCTATTGTTTGGACAGGTCTATAGGGTCCTTCACTGACAAGCTAGTGTTTGCTGTGAAGAAAACAAGCCATCAAAAGTTGTCTTTAGCCTCTCAGGCCTCAAGTGTTATGATAGTGTCTGAGCCTGCATTTAGCAGATAGAAATGTTTACTCAGGCAGTGCCATCATGCTAATGTAGGGTACAGCTGCCTGGAGGATGTGTATATTCCTGGTGTGGTAGCACTTAGAATAAGGGCCGACCAAAACATTGATGATATACTGGATCTCAGAAAAACAGGAAATTACGTTTTCATACTGACTATGGGGAAATTTTCAATATTGAAAATCATGATACATTGTATTACTGACAACTTTCTCTCTGCTCTGTATTTGTGTCACAATCTGAAAATTCTTAACATAGTACATTGCAATTTGCCAGAAACCATCTTGAAAAAAAACAGCAGGAAAAAAAATCCCCACAAACTGTTGACTTGTGTGTGTGTATGTGTGTGTGTGTGTGTGTGTGTGTGTGTGTGTGTGCGCGCGCGTGCTTTGTATCAGACTTATTTCATTGCATTCAAAAGTCAACCATTGAATTCCTCTTTTAATCATTGTTCCAGGGACACATCATGCATTGTTAATTGTATATTGAGAATAGTATATCAATGAGGAGAAAAGACGGACTTCATCACATAATAGTAATTTCCCGCTGAGCCCAAATCAGCATTCTCATATTCAAACAGACTTGCTCACATCCTAGCTTAACATCATGAATGTAATACAGGGGTGTTGGTTTGAGCTTCTGTGATCAAGCTGATTTTGGCTCCCTTATCTGTTTTTCTGCTGCTGCTGAGGGTGAAAAAAAAAAAAAAAAAGTTTCATAAATCACGAATCCTGACTCCCTCGCTAGTGTTTCAGTTGGGTGGTGTCCATGCTCCCTGGCTAACCCCGTGTAAGCTCTGCTGAACACAGGAAAACAATGCTGAATGAATAACGTGCCCTCATTGTCATCGAGTTCCAGATCCTAAAACTTGGCCAGGTTGATGGGAAATCCCAACTCAAGATTTCTATTGAAGACATTTTAAAAGAAGGTGTTCTATTGTGTCTAAATACAATTTGTGCTATTTTCAATGGTTCACCCTGGAGCCCTTCTGCTGGTTTTGCAATGTACTCTAAATTTAGGTATTTTCTTTCCCATGCAAAGATATGTGTCTTTCTAAGAAAAAAAAAAAAAAAAAAAAAAAAAAAACAAAAAGAAAAAAAAAGGAGAAGAAATAG
>CAAKHD010013732.1:139923-168559 GCA_901007705.1 Fistularia tabacaria | reverse complement strand
TTATATTGGTTTTGAAATGTGCTGCAAATTTAGGTGTTTTCTTTCCCATGTAAAATTATTGGTCTTTCTAAGAAAAAAAAAAAAAAAAAAAAAAAAAAGTCCACAGAGATTTTGAGGCCCTATTACTCATCAGAGACGGCCAGTTTTTGGAGAGACAAATATCGCACCTCAAATGGAAAGTCATAGAATTGCAACATGGTAAAAATAAACAAGCAGACACCATCAAACGCATTACTTCCAGGGGCACTTCCGCGTTGCCGTCAAGAAGCAGTGTTGTTTAAAAACACTGTCAGTGTAACGGTCACTCGGGTGTGTATTTTCTCTGCTGGCCTTGGTTGACAACATGCTGGACAGGCTGTTTTTGATTTTGGTATGGCAAGGGTCTGTTGTGGTGGGCACAGAAAATTGAGGAAGTACAATGCACTTTTCAAACAACAGCACTGGCAAATTAGTTCAGCTCATGCAGGCAAGATGGGGGTGGAAGTTAAAGATTGTTCGTTTGCACACACTGTCCACATTGTAATGATACACAGCTGGTTTGAAGATAGCAAAGTCTTCACCACAGAGAGAGGAAGAGTTCATCAAAAGATTCACTTCACTTTTTTGAGCTTAATAAGCCTTTGATACTTTAGGACTATAGACACCTTAGTAGCAAAAACGGCAATGTGGTTAATATTGTGTTGCAACTGATGTGATCATTTGTAGTCTTGCTATATTAGCAATATTGTGTTAACTCACTGCACAAAGAACTAAGTGGCTTTCTAAGCTAGAGATCCTTACGTTATTACGTCTCTTTTCTAGCTACTAAAAAATAAGTGCTAAAAAAGTTTTGTTGGTAAGAGATATGGGAAAGTCTCGAGTCTGCCGTTTAGCAGTGTCTAGAGATCGCCTCAAGAAGCTAGAGCAACAGACCAACCAGTTTTCACGTAAATCAGCAGTGACTTGTACAGTCCAGCAGTCTCAGTAGAACTGATTTGATGCAGGTTTAAAAAACCTTAAGTTAAAAACAGTCATCATGGCGGTTAACACACATGGTGAATAAAACACCGCTGCAGCCATAAACTCAGCATGAGTTAGAAAACTGCCGGTATAGAAAACACGTTTTACAAATAGCAACCTTTGTGCAAGTGCAAATAGATTGCTGATGAAAACCCAGATAAACTTGAGGAATGACTAACTTAAGATGTACCATCGCCATGCTGAACAAAGTGATGCTAGCAAGAGAGTAGAAGCCTGCAGGTGCGTCCACAAGGATAGACAATCTTTGACTCGTTTCATTAAACACAGCTGGTAATACTATAAGACCATAAGGGATCGGCCATTGTAATCGGCAGGTCAGTCCGAAAAATCTATTCATACATATACGGTTTCAATATGTGAATCTTTACTTCTAGGAGAAGGTGTGATTTGAATCAGCAAATGGGTATACATGCCAGGAAATTTTTCAGACGAGTGTACTTTACATCCTACCTATTCTCACATCTCCAGCCTATTGTTCAATCATGTCCAGTCAGGACATGATAGAAGGGTTTATTTTCAAGGTTGAGATCTTTTCCAAAATGCAGCTGGTTCTTCCTTTTACTATAGCTGCTCCCCTCCCAGGTTTCATGAAATTCGGCCTGATACAATTGTTGTTGTCTTGCACATTGGATCCACATGGCGAATGTAATCATATAGATCAAATTCCATGTACTGAAAATTGCTCTTTAATTCCATCATCTGCAACCACATTAACCCCTCTCACCAATTTAATAGGTGCATACGAGATTTGAATCATGGCCCAGCACATCACACAGACTTTGCCATCATTTTGTGTTTCAAATTTAGGCCAGTGTCTGCTTTCGAGTATCTTCCCCGCTACATAACTCAACTGCAGCAAAACTCAAAATTCATGTCTCGAACCTGTTGAGGCTTTGGAGATTGGCAGGGAGATTATATATGGCCCCAGAGTCGCAGAAGTAAGGCATTATGTTGTTGCCTTTACGGCTCAGTGTCAGCAGTGTGGGACGGGCTATGCTAATAGCAACCAGCTGTCTCTCTCATGGAGGGGGGGATATCAGGTCAGAAGTGTGATATTTGCCAAAGTAAACCTGGCTGCTCTCCACACTCATCATAACCTGGGCAGCCACTCTGAACCTTCTGGGTTGCATCAAACGCTCATATAGCATCTCAGTGCACAAGCTCCCATGATCCCAGATGAGTTTGAACTCCAAGCACTGTTAATGTGATGATGTGAAGGGTGAAAATTATGGGGTAATAAATAAATGGTAGGTCACTTAAGTTTAATACAGATACAAGGATGTGGCCATTTCCACCCAGTGAATGATTGAGGCCATCCATTGTTTTGCTCTCTTCTCTCTAGATGTGGAGCACAAGGAGGAGGATGGGAGTGATGCAGTGAAGACTGAGGTAAGATTTGTGTGTGTGTTGGATTTTTCTTTCTGGCTGTTGTAAATCTTGTGGTGTAGTATTACACTTGCCAGGGCTGTCGCTTCACTTCTTAGGGTGACAAATCCCACCACAACTTGCAAATGCACCTACTTTCCAGCCTGACATAACACAGTGCAGATTCAGCAGATGCAAAATCATAGTTTTTCGATCAAATCTTAAGATATCTAAAGTGTTCAACTGTTCTAGAAAGTTCCCTTTTTCACTCTGTTGATGACTCTTAATTGAATGACGGTTTGCGTGCTTGATTTAGTTTCAAAGTTTTGTTTTTTTTTCTGTTTGCTTTTTGCATCGTGGCAGCTGGGCAGGAGTAATTCTACATTTTGGGAAATTCACCTCTTCACTTTCTTGCCGTGTAAAAACAAATGATTAAAACCTTAGCCGTCCACTCATTAGTTACCCAGTCAACTAAGCATACCATGAAGACGGAAAACCGCACTTTGTGGCCAACATCAGAACATATACAACTTGTCTTTAAAGTGTCATTAGCATGGGAACTTAGGACGCTGGTTACAATTGATATCTTGCACTTCAGTCTCTTTCAATTTCTCTTAAACTGAAAGATTTCTGAGCACCGTTTGAATGGAGGCAGAATTGTGGAAGAGGTGACAAAGAGTAGCAAAAGTTACCAAAGCTCTAAAAAGGGGGGCAGTACTTACTGTATCCACCCACAACTTCGTGCCCATTACTGCCACTCAGAGGTAGGCACTGGAAATATCTGTGACTACCGCTGAGCCAGTTGACCCCAGCATGAATGATAAATACATTTACATTGCAGTCCAAAGCTAAATGTTAGTGAGTGATGGTGGTTCTTCTGACTAATGGAAATGGTGTATGTTGATACAAAGCAAACGAACCTCTTGTAGAGTTTGCTCTGTACGGCATGCCTCAAAATGGTTTGCACAAGCAAAACAAGGCAATGCAGGAGCAATAGAATTGCAAGTAGCACTCTACCGACTTATACACATGCATACGCAGAGCATTAAGAAGAATCATTGGGTATGAAAAAAAATTAAAAAAGCACAAGTTGAGTGCAAAACCTCCTTCTCACTTAATAACTGGGAGAAGAAGAAAAAGCTAATTTTAGAAAATATAAAATTATACAATATTTCTTTGTATTAGTCATGTTTTAAAATACTGTATTTTACAGCATGTTAGTGTCACGTACCCACACCATCGCTTGACTCGACACCTTGCAAAGTCACACTGCTTCAAGGTCCATAAAAATGGGTGTCTTTTGCCTTTGGACTTGTGAAAGAAATGGTACCTAATGGTGTATAGAACTGAAATGTCAAATACACTTGGGAGCTTCTTGTATCCGTTGGTGCTAGTGACCATGAGACTGCTGCTGGTAGGGATACTGTGGCATCCCCTTTGGTTGGCCGACCAGTCACGAGCGTACAGGGCCAGATGGCACACCAAGATGAGAGTCATCACCTCCTCAGCAATTGGGCAACCCCATTGTCTTAACTGCAGATTACTTACTTGTTACCTTGAGGCTGTCTCGCAGGCTCTTGATACCTTGGATTTACAGATTTGCAACAAATCTGGATACTTCCTTGGGAGAAAAAAAAAAGGAAGAATCAAAAAACAAGTAGCTAACTTTTTCTTTCAACACCTTAAACAGGGAGGTCGAGGGAGGCTGCGAGGGGGAGTTGGTTGGGAGATCAGCCTTCGTCAGAGGCCCATGCCCAGAATAACCTTCCAGGCTGGTGACCCTTATTACATTAGCAAGCGGACCAGAGAGGAGTGGCTGGCCAAGTGGAAGATGGAGGTGAGTACACCAGCTCTGTCCCAGCCACCATCTCAGGGGGATGATAGACTGCAGGGTGAATGACAGGCATGGACTACAGCTGCTAGGGTTTAAGATATAGCTTGTGGTGTGTTCTCGGCCAAGTGTATTTGATGGGTCATTTGATATCTCATAAAGGTACCATTTATTTCAGTGGATTTCCAGGGCTATTTGCTCAGTCGGGCACTTGCATTTCAGTGGATTTCCAGGGCTATTTGCTCGGTCAGGCTCTTGCATTTCCTGACTTTTTGTTCTTCTATTGTACTTGCAGAGCAGAAATCACATGCAGCTGTGCCGATCACATCTGTTAAATGCCTTCACAGGATTCATGCTTGTTGAATGCTGTAATTTTAGATTTGCATTATTCTGGCTACGTTTGATGTCTTGATGAAGTCGTTTTATGGGGTTGGTTCTTCCAAATCCCCCGTAAACTATACTCTCCAAGTTATCCGTAATCGTACTGAGCTGTGCTCCTCTTTTTTAATTGAAAAGATGTCTCAGTAATGGTATTTGAAAATGAAATTTCTCTGTGTGGAACAGGCCTGCTAGCCGTCTCGAGCTGTCAATGCCAAGAAGCCCCTCTTTACAAAGCATTTTCAAGTTCAGGATCATCGTTATGCCTCATAAATAGGCACAGAATCAGAATAGAGAGCGAGATCAATCAACAACTTATCCATTGCTGACCCAGCAACAGATGTTTGAGTTGTCAAAGCCCAACAGAGCCCAAAAGTACCTTGAAATGCAATGAGACTGGTTTGAATAATTATGCTTATATGTTCTGCCTTGAAACCTTGCATCGTGTATTATTTACCCCAATAACATAACACCGGACACCGGCCCTGTATGTCAATTTTGATTCAGGTCAGGTTGTGCAGAGCTCAAACTCAAATCAGTACGATGGATCTGTGGCTTGATGTTTGAGGCTCATTGGGAAATCTGGTGGAGGTCGTCCCGGACTGGAGTCTGTGTAAAAGAGGCAGCTTAAATAATGGAAAGTTGTACTCATTAAAACGTTGTCGTCTTTGTGTTTCCACTTCATGCTTCCGTTGTAGAAACTGGACAGCAATAAGTTCATGAATTGTGGCTGTATTTGGACCATAGTGTTTTCTTTTGTGTAAGCAGAGCATCTCAGTGGTGGTTTGATTGTCACAGTGGTATTCCAGAATCTTTAGTGCAATAGGCCTGTTGTCCCGTTTCCTCCTGCTTAGGTGTTTAAGTACTGAAATTGCTTGCAAAAACAGTCATTTTGGGGGGGATATCATGAAAATGTTGCCGCTGTAGACCTACCCCAGATCAGGTTTCATAGGCAAATAACCTTAATACCTCAATACAGAATGTACTTTGTACGATGTACAGTTGCTTATGCAAGGTACATTTGTCTATTTTAATTCTTTAACATGATACCCTTATTGTGCAATAAGTGGGTCTAGATAGAGGGTATCATGTTATCGTAGTACAATGTGCAGGACTTGTGGGTCTAGACGAGAGGTTGTTTTGAAGTATAGTGATGCTTGATCAAGAAGGTGAAGCCCTTTCAAGAGACAATATCCTTGATGATTTGGATGAACGACACATCTTTCTGCTAACCAGTTTCTTTGCAGCATTTTGAGGTATGTGTTGTAAATTAGCTGCCTGGACAAGAAATTTGACAACAAAAATAACTGAAATGTAAGCATTGAGCTTTTAAGATAATACTTTATTGATCCCCATAGGGGAAATTCGGGATGCAGATTTTTTGATGCAGTTTGCAATTTTGTCGCAATGTCATTACAAAATTAATTTTGCCTCTTGTGAGTTTTTCACAAGACATGAATACGTCATTTCATCCAAAAAATGTGATCAATCAACCACACTGCTCACACGCAAGAGAGAGTGGTGACATTATTTAGTCGACACTCTTTTTAAGATCAAGAGCGCAGAAACGTTTGAGACTTTTGTGCCGGCATGGATAAAAATGGAAACGAGGGATGTTTACATGACACCTGGGCAAAGGAATATTGTGTGATAAAATCAAAGCAGCTATTAGCCCGTGGCTGTTGCAGTGAAATTCTGCTGCCATATATATAAATATATATATACACACACAGAATTATGACACATCTGTTCAACAACTTGTACCAAGTGTTGCCATATCTTGTTGTTCTGTAATCCAAATTTCTCTGTTGATGAACTAACAAAGAATTATTTTATTTGACCTCACCGCACCATTAATATGAGGTTCATCGCTATTTCATCGTTCATCGTTGGATGTGACATTTCACAATAATGAGCAGAGGGGGAAATTCATATGTTGCATAATGAGGAGTCCCCCTTGAATCAACATTTCTCTTGCCTCCCCTTGGAAAAGGCTCAGGGAGGTGCCATAAAAATGTCTTGAGTAAGGAAAAATTGCCAAATTAGCAAGACATACGGGGTCCCGTTTGTGAAATTAAGGTGAAATATGAGGGGAAGCAGGCTGTGTAGATTCTCCAAACAGAGGTGCATATTCCCACACAAGTATCTTCTCAAGACTGAGGTTTCAGTGGAACTGCAAGATGTAAATTGTGCCTGTTATTTCCCTTTTCCAATTGGCATGGAGCAAGCTTTGATATAATATGCACAAAGACTGATTTGTTTTGGCATCAAAGTCTTTCGCCGAAACAGCAACGTGACTTCTTTTGGGTTGAATTCCTGCCGAAGAGCGGACCGGTTGTCGTGCGTTTGCTGCTGCGGGGAGGACATGTTGGCTGAAAGGGTTACTGCTGTCTTGCACTTTCTCCTGAGGAATGGACTCTCTTTTTTTCATGTGCCTTGTGTTACAGTGGACCTCTCAGTCTGTAACCCTCCCCCATTCTTCTCCTGACCCCTCCCCCAGCTATGGAAATGACTCCGTGCTATGGATATGAGGGTAAAGATGAGGTTTGCAGCAAATTTCAGGCCTTGCTTGCAAGACAGCCTCCTGGCTCGCTGCCAACGTTTTGCAAGTCTTCTCTAGCCAACCAGAACTCCTGTCGGCAACCACCTGACCCTGAATTCCCAGACAAAGAAATGTTCATGCTTTCTTTTTTTAAGCGATCTCTTCTACCCCGAGAGTGGGGGTGAAAAAACTCGAGCCCCACACTGGATTATGAGGCTTGCGCACTGGCATGTATGGGTATGTGCACTGCATTGTTTGTTTGATAACACAGGGGGATAGTGTGCATGTCTGATTAGCCTGCTTACAGCGACGGGAATATGCTGACTTCAGGTATTTCCACAAGAGTTGTTGTGGACCATCTGCTGCGAACAGCTTAAAGGGATACCGTCTCTTTAAAAAGGAAGAGTGAGCAGCCATTCGCCGTGTTTGGGGAAAAAAGTTGCTTGTGTGAAAAAAAAGAAAAAGTTTTTTCCCGTGGGGTGGATATGTGCTGAAACGATTTCCTGTTTCATAGCAGTGCCTAGAAATGTCAGATAGACATTTTTTTTAGGTCAGATGAGATTGCCTGAAATTTTGCTTCAGTTTCCGTAGTCCCCCTAGTATAACTTTACATAAAAACGGCACTATTTTGCATTCGATTTACTGTCGAAGGACTGAATTGATGACTTTGAAAACATTTTCAAGTATTTTTGAGTCAACCAGGAAGACATGTTTTCACAACCCCACCCCAAGTTCATGCCATATTTCTGTTTATGGGTTAATCGTATGTCTGCACTGTCTCTTCCAATGAGTATAAGGGGCCTCTCAAGAAAGAGACAACCTTTGTGGGGATCTGTGCCACAATAAGTCCAGTAAACGCAGTAGCAACATTATCTCGAGTCAGCCACACCTGTTTTAACTTAAGGCGGTTTTTATCATTTAAAAAGCTTAGATCTGTGCACTGAAGACATACTGTATCTCAATGTATAATCCATCAAACAATCACACAAAACAGTCCCTGCTGTGTCCCTCCTGCCTGTTGCGCATGAGAGACCACTGCATTCAAAGGTCAAACTCTTTTGTGTTGCTTCAAAGGCTTACTGTCACGTCGTGTGAGGAAGTAATGCTCAGTGAAAGTTTGTTTCATCTAACTTTTATTTTTGGGTCGTTGATCGCGCGGTGCTTCTTATGATTAGAGACAGCCTGCTCGCAGTGTGGAGTCTCTTTGTCATGTTTGCATCACGAAAAAAGAAACTTTGATTTTAATCATGCGCACAATAATGTGTTGTCTCGTCACTGTTAAATTTGGCTCTCAAGACACGGCATTGCTGTGAAATTTTTGGAAAAATGACCTTCTAATAGACAACTGGAAGGCTACCGTGTTATAAATAGCTAACGCCACACAATGAATGTAATATTTTTTGTGAACAATTATAGCCCAGAATGGATATGGTGGTATCATCGGAACACCCCAGGGACCTGTGGCTCTTCTGTTTTTTTTTCTGTCTCCCAGTGTACTCGGTCACCCCTTGAGCCCTCGGGGTATCATGCTGTACAGACCTCTAAGTCAGATTATCCCTCATTGTGCGCCCAACATGTCTCTACACTCTGCTAGAGGCCTAAAGAGCTTCTGTTTTCACTCTACTTCTATCCATAACAAAACCCACAATTACTAAGTACAGTAACTTAGGTTGGATCTCCTTTGTATCCACATTAAAGACTGGTGGAAAAAAAGGTGTAGATGTTTTCACTGTGAGGTTGTTTAAACACCACTGATCTGTTGTATTTATACACTTTCTTGGCAGTTTATAGTTATACCTATTTAAGAATTAAAATACTACGCCCCGCAATATGTTCTCCAATCAGAGTATCACATTGAAGTCCAATACAGGTACTTGTTAAATAAATTATTTCTTCAAATATTGTGTTATGAAGCTGCTTTTTTATGCTCTTTAACCAACTTATCGAGAGGTGTTTGTATTATTATGTCAGTCTTATTTCATGATGTTGAAAGACAAGTGTATAAGTACTGGCAGGTGAATGCATGAAGGCATCACACGATACATTGCTTATTATGAAAAGTTGATCACTTTGTGTTTTTTTTTTAATCATGTCATTTGTACTAGAGTAACATTTGAGCAGTTTTATCAGTATTCTACATGTTTTGATCTGAATGTAAAACTAATGAAATGGGATTTACTGAAAGTGAAAGTGTTTGTACTATGGATGCATCTAGATATCCCTAACCATTGTGGATGTGAAAGTATATCTACGCCATCTCTATCATTACCATTGTGTTGTCAACCATATGAGTAGTAAATAGAGTTTCCCCAAAACTTTTGGATGACTTTTATGAAACTGAAGAAGTGAAGCCTTCAAAGGAGGACCTTTTTTTAATCCTGGGCTATATTGGGGTTGGGCTGTAAATTCAGTTTTTCCAACCGGCCACTGTCTGCCCAACAACCAGGGATTAATGATATGTTTTAACTGGTGAGCGTGAGCGGTGGGTCTTAGAATCACATGTGGCAAATGCACTGTCTCTTGCCATTATCGTCGGTCTAGCTAAGCTAACTGCACGACACAGTTTTACTTGTTGATCAGCTGTGAGGCAGCTAATGATGGTAAACAAAGAACATTATTATGTGGGGGGGTCCCTTCGCTGATATTTTCTTTCCCAGTTAAGAGACAAAATGTGCCATTTAATCATTAGGTGTCTTTCACTAAGCAGCAGTGATTCGTTTGCGAATCACATCTCTACCTTAACAGCTCAGCGTCTTGATTAGCTTTGAGGTTAATTGCTCACGAGGGTATATTCTTAAGCTGCGAAGCAACTAAACCGGATGAAATTGCACATTTTTCAAGCAGCACATTTTGACCGAGGATGATGGAACAGTTGTGTATTTTTACGGATCAAAAATAATTAGTCCCGTTTGCTTTGATCACAGCCATCCATGTGTAGGCCATAATGAGAGGGTTCCTGACGAACGTGTGGATCAGCCATTGGTCTTGATGGAGCTCTCTGTTCTCTGCGTGCCCTTCTCGACGGTATTTATCTTCAGCGCGGCGTGACAGCAGATATAAGTGATGGTATTTTGGAGCTGTCAGTGACGGGCAGGCGTGCGTAAATGATAAAGACCGCATTGTGTCTCTGCTACCTCCTTTACTATTTCTCTCTTTAGACTCAGAGGGCTTGCTTTGCTGGTGGAGCTGCACACACACTGTGAGGCCCCCAAAAGGGGGCATTTACAACTGGGAAAAAGTCCAGAGACAAATATCTGGTTCTTATAGCCACTGTACTTTCTCTCCTCCCCCCACTGGCATTCAGAGTGTTACTTTCTTATTGGCTCTGAGTAGAATTAACTTTGGAGATTGTGCGACACAAAACACCCTGAAGTGAACACAGCAACAGTAGCCCAGGTGTTGTGTTCACATGTAGAAATCTCCCAAGGATTCCTGCAACTTCAGATCTTGAGACTTTAAACAGACTTTTCTGGCTTAAGTCATAAATCCTCTTGCTGCTACTCTCAGCCTATTTCTTATCATCTGCCCTGAGGACCTCTCGCCTGACATCCTCACATGGGTATGGATTGTTTCTCCCCATTTTGCACTTTAATTGACATTGTGTTAGTTTTTGCCATCTGGAGCCACACATCCACACCGGCTGTTGAACAGTAACTCCAGTGTGCTTGCGCTGGAGCCAAGAGGCCTAACACATATGGCCGAGGGGGCTTTGAACCATCTACCCAGCGCTACAGTACAGATATTTATAAACCGCAGCAGAGCCCCTTGATTGAAGAGCACATGGTTCGGCTCTTTGGCGCAAAAACCCCTCCCCACGCCTTGTAGGCACCACCCCCCCCTTAAAGGGGCTATTGTTTACGAGATGGTGGATTGTGCTACACTCTTGGTCTCTCTAAGTCTCTGTCTTTTGTGCCTTTTCTTTACCCCTCCTCCTCCCACACGTCCTGTCGTGCTCCGGACATTTGCAGGATGCGTGAGACCTGAGAACCTGTGAAAGACTTGAAGAAAGTAAGCACAGCTGTGTGGAGCTCTCACGTGGAGCCTATAGTATGACTTACACGTGTTTACATATGGGGCTGCAGATACACACTCTGTGTGTGCGTGTGTGTTTAAAAGAAAAGAAAGTTAGCATGTGAGTCCTACTGTGGGTTTGAGGGGGAAAGAGACATCAGAATGAGTGCAGCTGTTGGGGATTTACAGTGTGAGGCTCAATGTCGCGGCTGTGTCTCTTCCTCTCTGATCGACCTAGCGGTTCAGTGTCAGGTACCACAAACCCAGTGAACTTCTCACTGCCGTTATGGACACTATAGAGTCACTGTATGCACTGTGGTTGATGAATGGGTTGCACAGTCTGAGATAAAGCCGTGTTTACAAAGGTTCTCAGACCTATACAGCGGACGTGAGGTGCTACACTTGCGCTTTAATTGCTGAATGGTTATGTCAATTGAGCTTTGGAACTGGTCCGAATGAAATCTTGTTCAGAATTCCACCTTATGGCATACAGATTATACCATATGACTTTTGTTAAGTCGCGGCTATGCTGCACCATTATGCACGCATGTCAACACAAAGCCGCAGTCATCAAAATTTTTATGACGATGCGTGGTGTGAAAGGTGTTACAAGAGGACAAACCTACAGAGGGTAATAACTCAATAGGTAGGTTTGGGTTTTGCAGCTGTATCATGGCTGCTATGGTTCACTGTCATTGCTCTCCTCAGCTTCATTTCCAGCTGCAGCAGACATACTGTGCACGGCCAGCACGGCTTAGCACCAAAAGTAAGGTGTTGACTGGTGATTATAGCGTAACATTTAGCACCTAAAAAGCCAAAAAGACAGGAAGTTTCTCCAGGAGTGTGATGTGGTACCTAATGGGGAAAAAATGAATTTTACTATATTTGTGAACCGTTTTCGTTCGCTGTGTGCCTGTGTGGATGTGTGGAATACTCGATTCACCGTAGGCTGCATCCAGGAGCCCTAAATTATTTGGACATAGCATCACTGATCTTATCTTTTAGTACACAATTTCAGAAGACATTACCAAAACAATATTTCTTGCTAATTTTCTGAATCAATTTATCCTGTTCTAATGATGTCTTTCAAACCTTTTTACTAGTCAGGTAAATTTCTGGTAACTTTAAAAAAAAAAAAAAAAACGCTTTTTTTGGTTTATTTCCGTTTTTCGTTTTTGTAATTTCGACCACTATTTTTTTCTTGCTGTTCTCAGAATTTATTAAAAATACTTTTGACTTTGTGATGTAGTGGTGAAGTATTGAGGTAGAAGGAACATCTTTTGATATTGTCTGCAGACTTAAAGTCATTGTAATTGAATTATTTGTCAATCTATTCGTAGCTTTTTCCAGTTTCGGAATATATTTTTCGGAATATATTATTTATACGTTTTGATGATACCGGACATAAGCAGTAAATAAAGGCTTGAAAAACTTAAATAAGTAAAGTGATAAAATCTTTTTTGTTGTTTTTTTGACACTAAATGGACATATATGACTCCAAAACTGTATCATTCAATATCAGCCAAGTTGTTATTTTAAGTGTTTCTATTACTGTCAGCAACAGAATTACAGAATGGTGCTTCCTACTGAATGAAGTTATCAGCAGGACATGTAGAATACGTTGTATTTGCCAGCATTGTCAACTTATCACTCTCTTCCTGAGGAAAATATACTATTGTATTATTGGGTGATTCCACTCCCTCTAAGAGTCTTGGGGAAGGAGGGAGGGTGGGGGGGGGCAAAGAACTCCAGATTACGTTGCTAATAAAAGCAATTGTACCAAACTTTTATGCATGGCCTCACCATGCTTCACTGAGTGCCCCAGATTTTTAATTGGTCCTTTTTTATTTCACAATTTTGTTTTAAGAGCACTTGGCAAATAAAGTAAGCAATGGAGCAATTGTTCAATTTCAGTTTGAGCCGTTAAAGGAAGCTTTTAGGGTTTATGTTGTCTAATCCTCAGATAGAAGCTTTGATAGACTGAATGCTCTATTCTATATACTCCAATATTTTCTATTTCAGTGTAGTCCCTTTACTGTCAAATTCATTACAACTTTGGAAATTGCTCTATCTTGATTTACAACACTGAACCCTGTGTAATTTCAGAACTCATCTCTTCTCTCACTGGACTGTGTTTCAGGCAGAGAAAAAGGCAAAACTGATGTCAGCGATGAACGCAATAAAGGATCACAAGGAGAAAGAAACCGAGACCCAGAGAAAAGAGGTCTCACTAATCAAGCACCCACCGCCTTCAAAACAGCAGCAGCCTCAGCTGCAGCCGCACACTCAGTCTCAGATAAAGCTTCCGTATCAACAGCAATCACAGCCGTCGCTGCAACAGCAACATCAGCAGCAGCAGCAGCAGCAACAGCAGCAGCAGCAGCAGCAGCAGCAGCAGCAACAACAACAGCAACTACAACAGCAACAACAACCTACTGACCCCGCCTCCCCCACTGTGGCGACGACCCCTGAGCCCGTTGCCATGGAGGGAGGAGACAAGACATCCCCCAAGTCTGCAGACACTGAACCTGAGTATGAGGTAAATCAGGTCTGTACTTGATCCTCCGCTCACACAAACACAGAGCTGGACACAAACATTTAAGGATCATAAATAACAGCACCTTGTTGAGGGAACGGGAAAAGCAAACAGTCCAATAAACAAGGCAGGACAGCGAAATGAAAGAAGAATTTATTTTGTTTCCAATATCATACGTGGTCGTTCGGGTAAAGCGTTTCGCCACAAAATGAAGGTTTCTCTTTCTCTCGAAAATTTGAATATAAGGCCCATTAAAACATTTTAATATGAACTGTGAAGGGAAAGCTAAAATTGTTATTTGCTTTCATGATACCTGCCCTTCATTTGTGTCTAGTGGACAGAAAAAAGCAAAAATGTCTACCTTTGTAAGTCCCTGCTGATCATATTCTTTGTTTGTCTCACCTTATTTTCAACATCCTGCTTCCATCCACTAATCCAAGACACAGCTTGCTGCCTGTCGACTGCCTGTAATTCATGTGAATACAGCGTTATGCCCAGAGGTAACGCTGGGTTGATGATTTGTCATTGTGTTGCTGCAGGACGATCGCGGTTTTGGCATCGGAGAGCTAGTTTGGGGGAAACTGCGAGGGTTCTCATGGTGGCCAGGACGCATTGTATCCTGGTGGATGACAGGACGAAGCAGAGCCGCAGAGGGAACCAGATGGGTCATGTGGTTTGGAGATGGAAAATTCTCAGTGGTGAGCGCTCTGGAGCAATGTCATTAATACTTGTGATTTTTTTTGAACTGGGAATAAAGCAAATCACCTGCTTTTAAAAGGCATATAGTTGTTCATCACTGACACTTGTTTTATTTGCTTGAGATTATTTCTCCAGCAGTATTTCAGCAATGGACAATTCTCCATGTTTTCCCGCAGGTTTGTGTAGAGAAACTATTGCCTTTAAGTTCTTTCAACAATGCCTTTCACCAACCAACTTACAACAAGCAGCCCATGTACAAGAAAGCTATCTATGAGGTGCTGCAGGTGAGTCAAACAACATTTACTTGTGGAAAAAAAAAAGGCCACAAAACGGAGCCCCTGCTCTTTAAAAATCCAAAGTGTACCCTCTGGATTAACATTTTACATATACAGATGTCATGGTTTACAGTCTTTAAGCCTAAATATCAGTCTTCCTCATCACAAAATCCAAAGTATAACCTCTGGATTAACATTTTACACATACAGATGTCAAGGTTTACAGACTTTAAGCCTAAATATCAGTCTTCCTCATCACATAACCCCCAAAAATGTATAATGTTGATGCAAAAGGTTTAATGTTACTGGTAAAAGCAAGGGCTGGCACAGTCTTTGTTGACTTCAAATAACTGATTTTGCTGTCTGATCAGCTGATAAGAGAACGCCGAACCTGTTAAAGTACTAGTTAATGAAATGACAAGTACTTGATGAGCTTTACCACAAGTATCTCAAGATGATGTTTAGTCAAAACATTTAAAATCCATCCCTAGGTGGCGAGTAGGAGGGCAGGCAAAGCGTTCGTGGCTTGTCCTGACAGTGATGAAACAGAAACCTCCAAATCAGTGGAAATGCTGAACAAGCAAATGATTGACTGGGCTATGACAGGATTTCAGCCCACAGGACCCAAGGGCTTGGAACCGCCAGAGGGTAAGAAGAAACCAAAATGAAGCTATTAATATATAGGAACAGTTCAACCCCAGCACTGATTTTTTTTTTTTTTTTTTTTTTTCCATTCACCTTTCCCAGTGTGTTATAGGAATATGCATGATATTTATCACTAATATGTGCTGTCGTGAAGTAATTCCCATGCCCAAAATGTTGTTTTCATTTATACTGTTTACCTTGTCAGTGCTTGACACTGTCAGTTCTTATTGTATTTTGGGTCTTTTCTTTCAATGCCAGTTCCAACATCCCCTTTTCCCCTGGATCGAGCCATTTCAAACAGATTTGTTGTGAGGTTGGATGAGTAGACTGTGAAATTGGATCGTAGAGTTACAAAGCACTTGTTTGAGGAGACGTAATGGTTTGAGTGCAAAACCAGCTGGTAGTATACCAAATGGGACTGCTGTCAAATGGTTTTTAAGTTGGATTTTGTAGTAAGTGCCTCAAAAATAGAGGGATATTGAACTAATACTTAGTTTAGCTACTGCTATTAGCCTTTGGAGAGTAAAATACACTTCTTTGGCAACAAATGGTACCACTAAAGAACTACCTGAACGAATAAATATGTTTACCCCAAATATTAATGGCGTGATATTCTGTGGACCGCAGAGGAGCGTAACCCATACAAAGAGGTTTATCCTGAGATGTGGGTGGAGCCAGAAGCAGCAGCCTATACTCCTCCTCCCGCTAAAAAACCTCGCAAAAGCACAGCAGAGAAACCCAAGGTCAAGGACATAATTGATGAAAGGACACGAGGTAAGCAGCCTCATTTATTATTGTTAATACTCTTTATATATTCTTTTGTGTGACTAAACTGATAGGTAAGCGGATGGAGGAGTGCTCGGACCAGATGGGACTAAATTATAACAGGGTGGCGCAGTCACTCACCAAACAGTACATGGGCAAAAGAACATGCTCGAAAAGTTATCTTTCCATCCAGACGTATCTCACATTTGAACTTTTAGTCGTAAAATGCATATTAAAGTGAATTCATGCAAAAAAGAATTGCGTCTTCACGGTAAGTAAAAGATCAGGAGTTCAGAGTTCATTTCTTGTGTCGCGGTCAGGTGCTATAATCCCATTGCATCACATGCATGCCGAAGTAAGAGTTGGTTTTGTAAAGTGAAGTGGAAAGTTGCTTATTTTGCTTAAATTACATGCAGTAAAACTATGAGTCATGGGTAACTGACTCCTGACATGTACCTCAGGGGTTAAATGTTGGGCCTTTCTTGTTCCGAATTTACTCGATAATATTTAGATCATCAATTTTTTTCATTTGTTTGTGGCAAACATATTTTACCTTTGCACCAAACTGAGCAGACAGACCCGTGTTTGAAAATGTTCATTTTCATTATTTTACTTTGCACTGGATATGTGCATCCTCTGTAAATGTAAAAGCAATCGGTCCCCTAGTTTTGATGGGTTCTTGAACACATCTTGGAACATGTAATAAAAAAGAAGTCACGATCATATGAAGGAGCACATTGTGGCTAGAGGTTGTTGAATCAAATTCGGTTCACAAAGGCTACAATAACATCTTAGATACATTCATACACAAATTTATTTGAGATTGATTACAGTTCACGAGGATTAGTTAATTGCATTTGGAAGAGTTTACTCTTCCTTTACTTTCTGAGATGACCCACAACAACCATATACATTCCAACTGTTGCAATCTGTCATCTGACCTTTTTGTGTATTTGACTGTCTTAAAACATTTTTTCTCCAAACGTTTTGAAGTCGCCAGATACATTAACTGCCCTTATTTCATCAGTGTCCATTTTTCATGACGCCTGTACTTGGCATGTCTTTTCAGAGCGCCTCGTTTACGAAGTGAGACAAAAGTGCCGCAGTATAGAGGGTAAGTGATGTGGCCTTTGTGTGTTGTAGCTCGCAGCAGTGCCACGGGGCCCCTCAGAGGATGAACACCTAGACGCTTTGTTGACAAGTTAAGCAGCTGAAATGTATGTGACTGTGACAGAATGAATGAAAAAGAGCAGAGCGTAAGGAATAGTATTTCCATCTATTTGGTTGCCTTTCAAGCTGTCTCATATGTTCTCCCCTAATGTAACAGCTTAGCTCATTCGATTGAGACGTACAGCACAGCTGTTCAAATAATTTCATCTATGTGTGAAGTTCAGAGTGTCACGGCACAGCGATCACACCTCTCTGACCTCCAACAGTTAAATACTGACAAACTTCGCTTCTCTCCAGACATCTGTATCTCCTGTGGAAGCCTGAATGTTAGCCTTGAACACCCGCTGTTCGCCGGAGGAATGTGCCAGAGCTGCAAGGTAAGCCTTGACAGAGGTCACCGAAACGACGAGACTCATGTCGGACCGCCGAGCCATAAAACATCGCAGCTCCTTTCAGAGCCAGTAATCCTCAGAATGCATTCGGAGGAACCTTTGATGTTCACGAGCTATCTGCCTTCTTGGATTTTCTCAGAACTGTTTCCTAGAATGTGCATACCAGTATGACGACGACGGGTACCAGTCATACTGCACAATTTGCTGTGGAGGTCGGGAGGTGCTCATGTGCGGAAACAACAACTGTTGCAGGTGAGCTTTCTGCTGTGCTCTTCTCCAGTAAGGTGTCCCTCATCCTGTCTTTACTATTCCTTTTTAAATATGAGTTTTGTCACAGGAGAGCTAAAATAAATACCAATTGAGAATTAAAATGACAAGTCAGATCGCTAAATGTCCATGGCAAGGCTGATCTCGGTGAATGACCTATGCACTCTTAAACTCATAACGTTTCAAAAAGACGTGTAAATTTCTAACCTGATAAAGTTTAAAAAAAGACGTGTAAACACAAATTATTACTGTCATTTTGGCACTGCATGTGTCGTGCAAAAAGTTTAATCAAGGTCCTTTTCAGAAGACTAAGGTCTCAGTTATTTTTAATCGTTACACTCTGGCTTCTTGTTGTTGCACATCAGACTGTCAAGACAAGGTTTGACCGTCCTTGCTGAATAAAGTCTCTCTTTGCATCAACCCGGTTTGAGATGAACAACAAAACTTGTATCGACGGGGAGCCATGTTGATTTATAACATAAGACAAAAAAAGTGCATTATCGATGAATGAAATCCAGCGCAAACATATTTTCTTCCTCAATTGCCTAGATTTATTAGTTGTTTGCGAAATATTGACAGAAAATCATATTGCCTCCACTACCAGGCTTGACTGTCGACGGATTATGACTTTCTTTCAACGGTCTGCGCCACTCCAAAATCTGCGCTTGCGTCTCATGTCTAATGTACATCTTTGCAACGCAACAGACTCCATGAGGTGCGTCAGAAATGTAATGGCAGCAAAGACAGCTGCCGTCATGGAGGATCCAGTGAAACACAGCTGGTCATAAGGACTACATTAAGAGGGGCTTTATGTGGGCACCAGAACACTTTGGACTACAAAGCAAACGTGTGATTAAAAAGAGAGATTTAATTCAGAGCCAGGGTTCCCAGCATCGTCCCCATTACCTTTGGGGCCAAGGTACTGTGTGTGCGCAGGAAGAATAAAAGCTTTAAATTTTCTGTTTCAGAAATGAGTTTTACATCCAATGAAAGTACTTGGGGTTACTTAATTTGAATGCTATGGAATTGGAGAATTGTATTTTTTTTTTGTTTTTTGAGCAAATCGTTTCAAAGGGCTTTTTGCGCTTAACCAAGGTTTTGCCCCACGCCTACATTTATGAAAAAAACATTCTGTTTATTAAATAACCAAACTGGGAATGACGTCATTTTGGTGTCGTGTGTTGATCAGAGATCAGATTGAAGCTTCGGCTGAGTGGCAGATATTAAAGTGGGTGGCAGCACTGCTGTGGTCTGCCTTGAAAAGCACCACCGAAAACAGACTGAGCCCTGTCAGATATTGGTTGGACAAATCAAGCAAACAATGACTGGCTGTGTGTTTAAAAGCAAGGCGCGGCCTTGCGATGATGTTCTTACAGAGAGTGGCTACTCCCAAATGATTTGAGACTATTTCAACTAGAATGTGTTTGTGTGTGTGTGTGTGTGTGTGTGTGCGTGTGCGCGTGTGTGTGCACGCGTGTGTTTTTGTGTGTGTGTGTGTGTGTCTGTGTGTGTGTGTGTATCTATATATGTATATCTATATCTCTATCTGTCCATCTATCTATCTCTATGCTTACACATACACACTCTCATATATGTGAGTGTGTGTGTGTATATATATACACATACACACGTTCTGCAAATGTGAGGCCTGTTTCAGAAAGCCTGGGATAATGACTTCTATAAAATGTCTTAATAATAGAAATATTAATCAAAATAAAATGATGCTCAACATTTGCCAGAGCAACTTTGCCAGAAGGAAATAGAAAATCATCTTAAAAGCCATCTTACTTCCAATGGGTTTTTATTTATTTATTTTTTTAATGTCCTTCACCCAGAGCTAAATGTGGCTGAGACTGTTTTTTTTTAGCGCCCCACACAGTCTTAGAATAATGGCTTGTTTATTTCAATACAGCTTTTTGAATAAAAGCATTGTCATTTCTTTTTTGGATCATTTTTCTTGCACAATATCTTGATTTGATCTCCCGTGAACTCTTGAGTAACTATTTTTAGCTCAAAAACATCTGAACATGCATCATAAAAATAGAAAAGAAGGCACTTTAACATAAAAAAGTGATCCAATCATCTCCTGCAGTTTGACACTGGGTATAAATGTTTGGTTTCACAAACTGGTCTTTCCCCTGGTTTTAAGCTGATCGTAACTTGTTCATCTAAGTTTTACCCACTGGTTATACCTGTGGCACTATCGAGGCTAAAGTCTTAATCTCACAACAAAAACATGATGCCTATTCTGGAACTGGGAAGGTAAGCACTGTGCAGCAGTGGTTCGTACTTAAAGCAAGACGGTCCGACAGGTGGCTTTTCTGTGTGGAGTTTGCATGTTCTCCCAGTGTTAACGTGGCTTTCCTCCCAAACATCTCAAAAACATGCAGCAGGTTAATTGGAGACCCTGGATTGTCTGTATCAACCAAAATTTACCATTTTGTTGTGAGTACCACTTGACTCAGTTTAGCCCACTGCTGGCTGCACAGCTCCATATCCAGTGATCTTTATCGTCAGCGAATCAAAAATGACAGCAACAAAATCCCCTCCAGGAGAACATCAACAATGCATCCTTGTAACAACATGCTCTGACTCTAGAATGGATATGAACACATGTTGCTCTGACGGGAGTTTAGGTATGACGAGGCCGCAGGTTCGAATGATGCAGCCAATGTGAAGTCCATTCTAAAGGCTTAGTTTGTCTAAGGATGTCAGTAGCAAGGCTCAGGCTCGGCAAATCTGTTGCAACCACCATTGGATGTGGACAGTAATGATAATATAAAGAAGCACAAAGAATTTTAAAGTAGAATCCAAAAACTTGTATTGTGTTAAAATCTATCCTCCTCTGTGTCCCCCGTCTGGTGCTGAAAATTATTTTTCCAAATAAATTTAGAATATTGCAGTACTCTCCCTTGATGAAATGCGCCAGTGCCTGTTATTACACCAGGAAATGGCTGAGGCGCACAGTAGTTACAAATTGCCGCTTCATATGGTCTCGCTTTACGAAATCAGACTTGGCCCCAGTGGCACGCTAAATGTAAAGGGTTGCTTTAAAGCAAATAGTGAAATTACTCGGAGTTGCAAAAGTAGTGACTCACTGGCGGCGTAACAGCAATAAAGCATCTTTAACTAAGTAACGAGTCACTAATCCCGCACCAGGTAATAATTAGAAACCTTTATCAGTCAGTGTAGTAAATCCCCTCCTCTATCTGCATGCAGGTGCTTTTGCGTGGAGTGTGTTGACCTCCTGGTTGGTCAAGGGGCAGCCCACGCCGCCATCAAAGAAGACCCCTGGAACTGCTACATGTGCGGGCAGAAGGGCGTATTTGGTCTGCTGGAGCGTCGCTCCGATTGGCCCAGCCGTCTCCAGCACTTCTTCGCAAATAATCATGACCAAGATTTTGTGAGTGAAGCACATTAATGCTACAGACTCGACTTACTCTCTCCCTGATGAGTCTTCTCCCTGCCCTGTTTTTGGTTTTGTGTCTTTCAGGATCCACCAAAGCTTTACCCCCCAGTCATGGTGGAGAAAAGGAAGCCCATTCGTGTCTTGTCCTTATTTGATGGCATAGCAACAGGTTGTGCAAGTTCTGTGTTCCGATCCTCAGTTTACCCTCGCAGTCCTTTTCCTTCCACTTTCGAAGTCCCTATGAGTTTCCGAATTTTCACAATTTCCTTTGGCAAAATTTAAGCTGACCTTCAAACTCAATCTCCGACACTGTCGAGTTACATTCATTATTGTGCAATATATAAAGCTGTATTCAACTCTGAACACAGCTCTGTCACAGAATGAGAGAGCTGTGTCCTCATGATGCTGTGCTATATCTGCTTCTTCACCTCCAATTGTGGCTGGTGTTAGTGCTCATGAAATTCAGCTCAACACAGAGCAACAGAACTTCATCTGCAAAGAAATCCTTTTGTACCACAAAGATAGCTTCTTATTTCTTCATTTCAAATATTCAAACAGTGATTCGTAATTAGTTGTAAAGCGACGATAACTCTGCCGCTTGATGGAGAGGATGTCCTCATTGTGAAAGATAATTTTCCATTTAAAGACCGTGAAGTGTGTAAAGTGCATAAAATGTAGCTTTTGTCTGCATACTACACTCAGCCCGAACAAACCGGTTTTGTGCGGTCCATTGCCGAGGCCTTTGTACCTCTTTGACGGTGGATCCCACCCTGCAGGGCTGCTGGTGCTAAGAGAACTTGGCATCCAAGTGGATCGCTACATAGCCTCGGAGGTGTGTGAAGACTCCATCACTGTGGGCATCGTCCGGCATCAGGGTCGCATTATGTATGTAGGCGATGTGAGGACCGTAACACGCAAACATGTGAGTCATGTTCTTTGGTTCCTGAGTGTGGGAGCTGCCGGTCTCTCCTCCTTTCCTGTTTCTTCCCAACAATTCTCGAATAGGGATTTACCTGACTGCAAATGTATTGCACATGGACACTTGTGCCTGGGGTTAAATATAGCTGGACATTTGTGTATTAGATGTAGGAAATTGTGATACTCTCTACCTCCAGATATGGGTCAGCCCTTTCTCTCTTTTTTTTCATCTTGTTTTGACTTTTTCCTCATTCCAAATGCTAATCGCTTTTTGATTCCACTCCATTCACTTGATTGCCTTGACACTGATGGGAAAAGTCCAAGATCGAGAAATTCCACAAGAAAAAGGGGCCGTGAAATGAAGTCAGAAATCATTGAAAAATTTGCAAAGAATTAGAGAAAAGATACCCAAATGGCCCTTTACAAGACATGACCTACAAAGTCAATTAGTAACAAAATTATATGAAAATGTGATAATGCTCCTTATACACATGGAGGCCAACTCATGTTGGAGACACCTTTATTTGCATTGTGTAAAAGAGATTGTGCACACAGATACAATAATGAAGAACAGCTGTCTGACTACTATTTAATCTTTTCTCGACTGCCCTGATATAAAGAAATACCTCGAGTCTTAAACATGTATTTACCAATCGTTTCGTAAAAAAGCAAACGAACCCTGAGGGCTGAGGCATATCACACGGGTTCGCTTTATCTTACAGCCCCTATCTCTTTCTTATCAACATGCAGATACAAGAGTGGGGTCCCTTTGACCTGGTTATTGGTGGAAGCCCCTGCAATGACCTCTCTATAGTCAATCCTGCAAGGAAAGGACTTTATGGTAGGTTTTAAATAGTTTCTAAACATACTGGTCTCACACTAAGTAACTCCTCTAAAGACTCACATCTTCAAAATGCTCATTGTGTCCAACTTTCTACTTAGCTTGTAATGTTTTGATCCCGCAGAGGGCACTGGCCGCCTGTTCTTTGAGTTCTACCGGCTGCTCCACGAGGCTCGCCCGAAGCTTGGGGACGACCGGCCTTTCTTCTGGCTCTTTGAGAACGTGGTTGCCATGGGCGTCAGTGATAAGAGGGACATATCACGCTTTTTAGAGGTCAGCTCCCTCGCTTTATTCCCTGCTACGAGAGCTGAACCGGTGGCATCAAATCAGTACCTAGCTGATCTTATCTAAACAGGTTGTAATGTGTTATGATAACTCCTACTAAATGTTCTAATCATGTATGTCTACAGCACGGGAATTGATGGGTTATGAATGCCCCCATTTCTTTATCTTTCCTACACACGATTAAAGGAAACAGCGACCCTCTTAATTTTGATTAATCACTGTTAATTCAGTCACTCATTATGCTCTCCGGTCATGATAAATGCCGTACGGCTTTCACGACGTGATCTAAAAACATTTCTCTCTCGATTCGCCTGGGCTTTGTTTCTTTTTTCTCTCCCCAACGCCAGTGCAACCCGGTGATGATCGATGCCAAGGAAGTTTCCGCTGCCCACCGCGCTCGCTACTTCTGGGGTAACCTTCCTGGCATGAACAGGTCGGTGGGTGAATGGTGAGGGAAGCAGCTGCACGTTGTCTCACAGAATATAACACAAACATGGAAATGAAACACAATTTGGTCCATGTAAATCTAACGGCCTGTAAATATTCAATTTCAGTTCACCACATTATGGTTAATGAATTAATTCATCATTATAGTTTTATTTAGCGGTGTCTTTCGTCCAGCAACACTCACACAATCAAAGCAACTTTCTCATTGGAGAATATTTGTTTGAAGTCAAAGACATAGTTCGTGTCAACCAGTAGTATAAGCACTTTAGGCAGTGACCAAACCAGAAAGTCTGTCGTGAAGAAACGCTTTCATTTTTGACTTTTACGTTTTCCGTCGACACACCCATTAAAAAGGATCAATTAAAAAAATGAATCTCATATCTAACAGGTGAAGTTACACATTGAATAACATCTTTTTAGATCGTTCCTCACAAAAATACCCAATCAGACTTTAAAAACACAAGCTGAAATGCCTTTGCTGTGAACTTGAAAATATATTCAGCGACAGAAAATTGTGAGTGTGGGATGAAACTGTGAAACAGGGCACAGCGACTCCACCGGCGTGGCTCATAAGACGGACATGTCACGTCTGGTTTTGATCACGAGTGACTATACTTGCAGCCTCGTTCAACCAGACATTTCTCTGGTGCTCCATTTTTGGGTTTTTTTTTAGATTACAGCTCGCTCTCCAGACATTGATCCCTTTGTGTATCAATTCAAAAAACCAAAATCACTGAACTGATAACAAAGTGTGCGCCTGTGAAAGCCATAATCATTGAACCGGGAACATCCCTTAATACTGAGGTTGTCGTCGACCCACTACATGTGTGTCTGTGTTGAAGTGGAATTCTGCAACAACAAAACCCACACAGAAGTCAAATTGGCTGAATCATTCAGAAGAGGCGTTGGGGTTTGACATCGCCAGGGCTGTTTTTTTTTCCTTTCTTTGTTTGTTTTTTCTTTTGCTGTTGTTTGACGATGAAAAGCGAGGACCACCCACTGTTCCTAAAGCTGCGTATTCGTCAAGTGCAGAAAGGGTTTGTGTTGGTGTGCAAACGCAGTGTGTGGCAGCGGGGCACAAACAGCAAAGTGTCTAAATAACACACTGTGTGTCTGTCCCTCCTCTTCAGGCCTCTGACCGCCATGTGCACTGACAGGCTGGACCTCCAGGACTGTTTAGAACACGGCAGGACGGCTAAGGTAAATATCGTCCGGCTTCACAAATCCACTCTTAACAGAATGCATCCGTCATCGGCGAGATAACATGTCAAGAGCTTTCACTTTGCATTCCTTAAGGGGATCGTTGGTTATCTCTGTAAAAACATGCCGTATAATGTCATTGTAACAGTCAGTTCCTCCATACTAATGACATGACATGCAAAATAATTCACATGAGATTCGTCTAAAACATAAACTAGGGTGCAGTGGCTTCACACAGTGCTGACCTCTTGTGGTAGACTGTGGTAACAGCTTCACTATCAGCCATTATTTAGACTCTTCCCAATTTTTTCTACTTTCTGAAATCTTTCGTCTGTCACTAGATGTTTTATGTCTATTTTCTCGTCCCCTCAGTTTATTGTTGTTTAATTCATCTCGTCTTTTAATTCTTGCAAGCATATTTTGTGTTTGCGTGTGTGCGTGCGTGTGCCTGTCGGGGGTAATTTGGAATAATTTTCATATCATGAATTATTCCGTATTGTGCGGCTCATTTTTGAAAATAGAAAGAAAGCATTTGGGAAAAATTAGGAGCAGTGAGAATTTTTTTTCTATTTACCACTAAATCATTCCTCTTGAAGTATTCTTCTCAATATACTCTGCCGTAAATACATACTGCTCTCTTCTGGTCGCAACTTAGCAACTGCAGCTGAATTATCCTTAGGCTTGAGCTGGCAGGTGATGAAACCCCTACCTAGTGAGGAAAATTACATCCACAGTCTCGGTGTTTCTGGACTCGGGTGTTGTGGTGTTGTTGTTTTTCTGTGACGCCGAGTGTGTTTCACCGGTCTCCAATAAGAAGCTGTCAGATTATGTTTTTTCTTCCCCAAGCGTCAATGTTTGGCCACTCCAACGAAGCTGAGGATCGGCAGACTTTATTTTTGTCACCGGTGTCTCTGAAAATCGGTCAGGACTCGTGTCATCAGTCACCTGGTGAGAGGAACGGTCAGAACAGGAAAAGGAATGTCCCTGAGCGGTGACAGCGGAACATCAGCACTCTCCAGTTCAGTCCCGGGGCAGATGTTCCCTGGTGGGGGCCGGTGGTGAAAAGTACTGTCAGGCGGATCGTCAGAACTCAAAGTCATAGGAACAACACTGCAGCTTTCTTCTTTTCTGGCTTCTTCTGCAGCAACACAGGTTGATTCATTCCAGTGTTGAAAAACACTGAGAGAACAACACAAACTCGAGTTGTCAGTGAGGAATATATCCCGACAGCCTCTATTTGACGTAGGGATCGTTTTAACTGGGGGTCAAAGCTGTCTGAGTACAATATTTGATGTTTTGTATTTACCAGTTATAAGGAGGGAAAATTCTGAGCTCTATGTGTTTGTTTGTTGTTTTTGGACTTGTATCCATTTCTTTCTGATCCTATTTCCACATCAGTTTGACAAGGTGAGGACCATCACCACCAGGTCTAATTCCATCAAGCAAGGCAAGGACCAGCACTTCCCCGTGTTCATGAACGAGAAGGAAGACATACTCTGGTGCACTGAGATGGAGAGGTAAGTCGACGTCAAACAGGTGTCCGCCTTTCCTGGCCAACCTGAAAATATTCCTGGTATTGATAAGACATGAGAGAAAATAGGACAAGTCATGTAAAATCTTTGTTTTCTTTTGAGAAGTATTGTGAAATTTTCCTATGTTTGAATGCCAACTGAATATTCAATTTTGTGCCATGAATGGAAAACACAATTTGCCGCTGAATGTCAAACCGGCAGGTCGCCCTATGTGGTTAAACCCTTTTGACTTGCTTGTTCAGCTTCGTAAAAATGTAAACAAAAAAGCAGTAGGTGCAGTTGAATCCAGATCAAGATATGTTTTTTTTTTAGAGTTTTTCAAGTTTCAGTTTCTCATTTCAAAGAAGAATACATTAATTCAATGACTTTGGCGTTTGCAACTACGGAATCCCAAGATTCCTAAAATATAAAATCAGACTTGACAGTGGGTAAACACCCTGACTGGGACTGATGTGCTGTCAACATCCGGACAGAAAATGTCCTAGCAGCTGGATTGTCCCTGAAAATATCCAAAAGAAAATAAGGCGAATCCTGATTCCATAAGAAAAAACTGCATTGAATGAGTTGCACTTCACGTTGTTTCCTCAACCAGAGATGAAATTCCTAACAAATGATCTTCACGTGCGCCCCTCTTTTGCCCCCCCCTTGTCCAAACCCCCTCCCCCCTCTTGTGTCTGGCTGGTCTCCCTGTCAGGGTCTTTGGCTTCCCGGTCCACTATACTGACGTGTCCAACATGAGCCGACTGGCGAGGCAGAGGCTCCTGGGCAGATCCTGGAGCGTCCCCGTCATCCGCCACCTGTTTGCACCACTCAAAGATTACTTTGCCTGTGTTTGAGCGACAGTAGCGCTCGCTCCCAAAACCATTTAGGAACCACAATTCGACGCCATTGTGGCTAGAAATAAGAGCCTTGATCCTCAAATTATACTCTTGTATAATTTGAAAGCATTAAAAAAAAAAAAAACAACAAAAAAAAACATTGATGTAGATTTCACATTATTACTTGTATTTGAATTGTAATTCTTATTCTATTTAATTTTGATATGTCATTTTACCTTTTAGCAGTGTTATCAAGTATTGTTGATTTGTTTGTGCAAGCTATACTTGAGACTATGCTTTCTTCTCAAGACACTGAGACAGAAAAGTGCTAACCATAAATAGCCAGGAGACAGCAGAATGGGTCGCGAAACATCAGTGGGTCGTGAATATGTGAAACGCTTCTGCCGCGCGAGCGTGGGCGCCCACGGCGATGCCGCGCTCCCGGCGACTGAGCCTCACGGAGACGCGGACGGGAAGTTTCTTTAGTGTCAGGAGAGCTAGTGTCTCTGAGAATCCAAAACACCAGATCACATATACCTCTTTGTTTACAGTTTCTATACACAACTGAAGGTAATAAAGGTACTACTGTAATATGGTTACAATACCATGGTGCTCCATGATGATGAGAAACATCATCGCCCATGTGGCATCGCGACCTTCGACCGATACGGAGCTCTTTAACCTGTTGCTGGAAAAAAAAAAAAAAAAGTGTGATGTTTTGTATTCTTCTTAGAGAATTATAATCTGTTCTGTGCCGTTTTGTTCACGTATAGGAGTGACAAACACTAGACTGCGAAATAGAGCGAATCCTCTCCTGCTTTTTAGAGCTTTTATACCGTTTGTACTGGTGCTCATTTACTCTCAGCCTCCCCGCGGAGCGAACCAAGCGAGCCACATGGGCGAGTGATGTTTCCTGTCATTTTGAACGAAAAAAAAACCCTAAAGATCAAAGTCGGTGGTGAGCTACTTTTTTCTAGTTTCATCCTGACCAACGATATTACTGTACAACTGTTAGTAAACTGAAAAACTGTCAGGTGCAAATCAAACAATATGGTGCCGCTTCACAAAGTTCTTCTACCTTTTTATAGCAATTTTGTGCTGTTTTATCAACGTTATTAAGCACTTTTATATGTATTCTTTCTTTTTTCCTGATTTTTTTTTTTTTTTTTTTTTTTTTTTTTATTTTTATTTTTGGTTTTTTGTTTTTTTTTTTTTTTTTTTTTGAACTTTTTTACCCCCCTGTAATTCTTTTTATTTTAAAAGAGGGGTGTGCCAAAAAAAAGGGGAGAA